>JAFFZH010003433.1:0-11057 GCA_018420115.1 Euura saliciscinereae
AAAAAAAAAATTGAATGTAACTCCATCTTTGGCGGAGTTATGAATTTTTGAAAAAAAAGGTGCTCTAATTTGTTATTGCTGATAAAAAATCGAATTTTGCATTATCAAAATCGCGCTTCGGCACAAAAATCTAACTCCCCCTACACAATCGACATGCAAAATTAAAAAAATATCTGAGAGGTGACTGATCCGCTTCACGTGGAATAGCCCGTATGTATAATTTCCTTTAGGTCGAGTGAACGTTTACTCAAGATATGATTTTATATTATTTCTGATACTTCTATGTAAGCAATCCTCTGAAATTTTATCTTGAGTTATAACATTTTTAAACATCTGTCGGAACTTGGGGAAGAAATTCACATAATTTCCTGAACTGACACCTGTGCATATGTCGTGTATGCTTCGAAATTGTTCCGATGGAATGTTATGACACTATATGTCTATAGTTCAATATAATTTTCTATGATTTCGAATACAGAAGACAGAAGAAAAGTTAACACCTCAGTTGAAAATACAGAAACATTTATTTTCCTAAAAAATCAACAATTCGTCAGAAAAAATTTAACAAATTGTAGTATACAATTTTCTGTGAAACGAATTTCTTCGAGAATTATTTAATGTATAGGTATACTACCTATATTTTTCTTTGTTTTCATCGATTGAAAGAAAAATCAGAAAACTTCGAAATATACATATTAATATATTCACAGCATTTTGGCCTTACACGAAATAATACCCTCTTTAAACTTTTCTACTGTTCCCTACATTTCGTAAAATAACCAGGCAAATCGATTGACGGGTGTTTTGCAGTAACAACGATTTAGTGTTTAACAGCGGCGGACTTATGCCTAGGCACATTAGGCACTGGCCTAGGGGCCGAAAAAAAATAAATGAAAAATTATTTGATTAAATTTGATCAAATAATGGATTATTAACATTTTTGTTTTATTCAAAAATTTTCAAAAGGGGCCCTGACTCTATTTGCCTGGGGGCCTTGGGTTTCCATGTACGGCGCTGGTGTTTAAAGTCGGGTACAATTAGTTGGAATGTTCTGATCAGTCAAGAATACCGTAGCCTAGATCATTAGCTTCAAAATGAGCCATGGATGACCCTTAGAGCTCAATCCATTCCAGAGATATAAGATATTAGCAATAAAAAAAAACACCCACATTTCGACAGCCAGTGATAACTCTTGCACGCGTAACTAATTTGACATAACGTTCGGCATAAGTTGTTTTCTGGTGGAACACAGTTTCCTAAAATTTGAACCGACAGCCAAGAAGGCAAGGGTGAACTTTTCATTTTATTTTGTCGAATTGCCACCGAATGACCCGATTCGATTCCGAAAAACATTCTTTACCAGAGCTGAAAGTAGCGTTTTGAAACGGCTGTGCTAATTGTGAATATCAGATTTGTATCTTTCGAAATCTTGACCAGTATGTTATATTTACATTCGTCATACAGGTTTAACTGATGCTAGGTATGTATGTAAAAATAAAATCGGTCAGACGCGGCACACTCTTACATCGAGATACGGAAATACTACTTTACAAAATGTTCATGTAAGTACTGCCAATTAATTACAGGCTTTCCGGAAAATTTGTACGTCGAATCGAGATCAATGAACGGTTGAAATGAAACAGGTAAACATTTAGATTTCGAACCGAACAATCAGTTCGGAAACTCTTTACGTGAACCGATCGATTATTATCTCAGATAGTTGTATGGGGAAAATATGCGGAGCAACGGAGTAATCGGATGTGTAGTGTGACTGTGTATAGTGCAACACACTGTCATACCGCGTCGTCGATAACGCTCCGCGAGAGTTGACTCTATGCGTACGATACAACGTCGATTTCTCATGCGTGCTCGAAGAGCGAAATAAAACGTGGAGATGAATAAGATGGTATAATTGACGTAGAACGATGCACTACGTATTCAAATGAAATTAGTATTTCTTATGATACACGGAATGATTAACGATTTGAATCTTTAATTACATATGTTCATGTAAACACCTCCGACTATACTAGTTGTCACTGATGACATTTCTATGAATAATACCTTCTGACAGATATTTCCAGCGTCAGCGTGTGGGACACGGTTTAGTATTTAAATGCACGTCAGCGTAGGCACTGATCGAATAGATGCAAACGTCAGCGTCGTAACGAAGGTCACAGGTGCGTAGAGCCTCGCTTGTTTGTTGTATCGTTGTGACACGATAGTCGGATAAAGTCGGTTAGTCGTTGTCGTCGGTACCCATTCGGAGAGCATAGAATATAAACTGAAGCCAGGAACGCTGGAACCCACGAGGGCGATGACTTGACGAGGAAACGTGGAAACGGACTATTTGATTGGCGCAAACGCGCAGCTCTGCGTACCAAACCGTCGGCCTGATTGGACCTCCGAAAATCCATAAGAACCAGAAAATATAAGCTTTGTTCGAAACAAAAAGATGCAGATTATTCTTTCAAGAATAGAATCTACACGTACATATCCATTCTAAACACCCGTGATGTGTTATTTATTCACGGGGATTCGTTGTATATTTAAGAATTGCTGTTGAGCCGAGGGGTTTAAGGTTTTACGAAAATCATTGGAATGGAAATAGCAAATTACTTTCCATTCTAGTGCCCGATACTCGAGACTAGATAACATTTATTGATAAATATCCTTCATTTTTACATAAATTATACATGCAGATAATATAGAGACTCTATTTGCAATGTAATGTTCATAAATAATTGATGTGTTATGTGGATATTTCAACCGCTAGCGCACCCGATTTCAATCGATATTTTTCAAGTTTCTATAATTTTATTTGTTGTAAGTCCGTATCAAAGGAACATCTGTGAATTTTCACAGATTTTTCGGCCGAATGTGGGCGTTGGGTTCACTTCTTTTATGACTTTACCTACAATCAAAATTTTTTATTCGTTTTTCAATCATGCGTGTAATATGGCTCGAGCAGTCTATAATTGATAAGGATGCATGCAGAATGAATAAAGACAGGATTTTCTTCGGAGCTCATAGAAAATTTTTACAAATAATGTGGTTGGGAGCCAATTTTAGAGGTATAAATATAAATTTTGATGAATCAACGTTTAACGACATCCACTTGACATAATGGTGCTGTCTTCACTATTCCTGTATCATATAGATGATACTTCCCAAGTCGTATTTAAACTTACGGAATACGGAGTGAATCTTCACGATTAGCTGCAGGGTCCCAAAAAATAAGTTTTCGGATGTAGAATATCTGTGTTTTGTTTCAGAAAAATTGGAGGATCTATTTTTGTTAGATTTGGTGATATTGAAGACAAAAAAACAGAGATAATTCACAGATGTTTCTTTGGCTCAGCATATGACACATAAAATTATAGGGGGAAAAAAATGTGCCAAATTATGTGCTATAATAGCTGGAAATTGGAATATCATATAACATTGGAAATTCACGTCTATTGAATCAAGGATTCAGTTAAAGTCAAAATCACTTTCTGTGTTGTTCGACGGATTTCTTTCAATCGTACTTTCGGTATCCGATTCTAATAGAGCTTTGATAACATCTTTATTCTTTTTCTTCTCTTTGGTGGAATATTCTTCCGCCCCAATTACATTCGGGTTCGACAATTCCTCGATATGCGGATCACCTGTTGCTGCATGCATTTCGTTTTGTTGAGCTACTTTTGGATAATCTTGATCTGATGACGCCAAATCTAAATTACGGCCATCGTACTCTTGTTCCGAATTATTTTCAAGCCGTTGACTGTCATCCAGCTTAGACTGTCCATATCCACTCAACTCGTAATTTTGATCCGGCCTGTATTCGTGCTCTGCGAAATTTGGGTCAGAATCTTGGGCTAAAAATTCATTGGAATCATGTTGACCTGGGTCAAGCTCGTACTGATCATTGGACACATGCTCATATTGTTCATTCGTGTCACCCTCGTAATGTTGATTTGGATCAAGCTCGTATTGTTGGTTCGGATCATGCGCATACTGTTCGTCCGGATCATGTGCGTACTGTTGATTCGGATCATGCTCAAATTGTTGATTAGGATCATCCTGGTAGCCCTGATCGGCACCATAATTGTACTGTTCATTCCCAGAATTTGAGTACGGTACACCAGGATCGTTTTGGTATGGCTCTTCTGCATAATAACCATACTGCGCGTTCGGATTAGCTGCGTATTGTTCAGTCGGATGAGTCGCATAATGTTCATTTGAATCGGGTGGATATCGCCCATTGGGATCAGCCACGTAGTGTTCATTTGTATCAGTTACATAATGTTCATTCAAATCACCTGGATACTCCGCCGTCGTATCAATTGCATACTGCTCGTTGGGATGCACTGCATATTGTTCGACATCAGCTGTATATTGTTCGTTTGGATCTACTGCATATTGTTCAGTCGAATCAGATGTATATTGTTGATTAGGATGAGCTGCATACTGCTCATTTAGACCGGCAACATATTCTTCATTCGTGTCAGTTGTGTACTGTTCATTAGGATTCACTCCGTACTGTTCAGCCGAGCCAGCTGTGTATTGTGCGTTCGAATCATCTTCAAATTGTTGATCAGAGCCATAAGCAAATTCTGGGTTGGGTTGCTGTGCATGCACTTGATTTCGGTCTGTTTCGTAGTGTTCATTTGCGTGATAAATCTCATGTGAACCGTACGGTTCATCAGATGTAGGGTTGTACCGTTGCACTGGATGGTTAGATTCATCGTCGGTCTGTCTAATATCATGTTCGGCATCCGAATTCTGTTTAATCCTTCGACTACCACCGCCATTCTCATCTATACCGTGTATTATATTTTGTTGGGGCTGATGTTCGGAGGTGACCGGGTGTTCATCATTCAGATTAGGCTGGTATTTCGATTCAGCTTTGTCCTGGTGTTGGAGATCTCGATTTATCTTCTCTCCCGAAACACTGAGCCCTTTGTCGGCGATAGACTCTTGGGACAAAGGTTCTGCCACATTATTTTCGATACCTTGAATTTCAGGTTTGCTAGAATCTTCAGGCTCTACTTCCAGATTGACAGTACTGTTCTTATCTTCATTCCCTACACAAATTTCTACAACATTCTTCTCGTAGTGTCGTAAGCTTGGTGGCTGCAGTTCTCTAACAAAGCCGATTTCTTGCTCTGGCATCCCATCTCGGTCAATCAAATTTACTTTGTCTCCTTCAATATCCCTAAGCACTTCTATTTCTTTCGGCACCGAGTCGTGACCTTTCGACATTCGTTGTGTGGTGCTTTGAAGATCAGTCTGAATGTTTTCCTTACTGGCCATTTTTTCATCGTGGACAGGTATATTTCCTGTGGAGTTCAGTACCTCATTGTCGCGTCGTGTACTTGGCAAGAGATTGGTTGGATCAGCGGGGTTATTTTGAGGGACTGTTGCAGCACCTTTCCCATTCAACCGAGACTTATCTAAATTTGCAATTAATGGAGTAACTTCGGACCTCAATTTATCATTCGGAGTCTCAGATGTACCTCTGATTTGATTTACGCCGACAGAAGCCGTTTCCGAAAGTACGTCATCTCTCGTGGCAGAAATAGGCAAGTTGTCAGATGTCATATCAGAATCTACCGCTGCCAGACTCGGATCGTTCGATTTAGCCAGCACTGGCTTCGCAACAGCGTCTTCCTTGCGAGTCTTCGGGTTTAATCCAGATCCATCAGAAATCTCAAGATTGGTCGACAAATTATTCTTGACTTGGAATTCTCCATTCGTGTTCGTAGGTTTCGCAACGAAATCGTCCGCAAGTGCCAACACGCTTTTCACGCCATCCGAGATAATTTGGGTCGCGTTAGGTATAATTTTATCATCCGAACGAAGCGTAGGCTGATCAGGTGCATCATCCGAAAGAGTAGCATTCAGCAAATCACCGCTGGTATTTTGCTCAATGTCAAGGCCGTCTAGACTTTGATCGTTTTGACGATGAAGACTTCGAATTCTATGTATGTACTGGTCGAGCTCATCATCGTTCATGGCTCTGCTTAGCTTGGTATCTGAAGCTCTTTGGTTATCCTCTAGAGGTGAGGAAAACTTTGAAGTATGCATAGGCGACCTCAAAGTTTCTGGATTATGAAGATAATCCCTTGGTAAAATTTGTTCCTTCCTTTGAATTACCTTCTCTAAATCGCTTCTTGTGAACCCACAATGAGGACCAACGTTTTGTTCATACGCTGCAAGATCTGTGGAATATCTTTTGGAGTAATCTAAGTAACCAGGAAGTGGTGTACTCTGTCTGTAAGGACCGAAGGCCTCCTCGGTCAAATTCGCTGAGAGATCAATATCAGATCTCGCATTCGCTCTATCAGGCTGTAAGTCAGACGTCTGCCTATCTGATGACGAGAATTCGTGAGATTTCGGAAAATTTCGTGAGAGCGTCATCGGTGGATCGCCTGGATACGATGATCTTGGATTTTCTAGATACTGAGAGTTAGAAATATCATGAAGTTGGTGATGGTAAGCATGAGCAAAATTTGGAGATAACGGATCATTCGATCGCGGAAACTGTTGAGAATGGTTTAGATTTGGTGGAGCAACTTCTTGCGAAGCGTTGGGCGTCTGCTGAGCTTTGGATCCAGAGGGATGTCGAATATTCAAATTTTGAGAGGCATAAAAGTATTGCGGTATATGATAAGGTTGCACAGTCGTAGAACCGTCTCCTTGCCCATTAGCTTGCATAATGTGAACTTGTGGAGTTTCTTGTCCTGACGTATATCTCAGCTGATCAAACAGTGGGACATCTTTTACCCCGGCGTAAGGATGTGGATAACTTGAATGAAGCACGGATGATTGTGAGTTGCCTCTATTCTGCGTAACTACACGATGTGACGACGACGGGTCTTTCTCTGTCTGCAGAATATTGCTTTTTGGTGTCCTGTCGTCATTATGACTTCCTACTCCGCTGTCACCGGTTCCACCTCCTCTGGTTCGGTTCGCGTAAATACGTAGCAGATAGGCTTCGTACTGTTTCTGAAAAGAATTTCACCTCGGGTAAAATTCTGGCAACAACCGACGTCGCTTCGACAGGGTGGCCGCGAACAATTTACATCAGTTTCGGAAGCTGATAGAGGGCTCTGGTAAATTTTCCTGTATAACAAGTGCTCTCTGCTGCAGCGAGCTGCAGCGCCTATAACCAGATTGCCAACCCGTCTCCATTTTGTATTCCACTGCTCAGATGCTGGTGCCATCGCAACTTCTTAAGCACCTTGAGCACCTATAACTTTCAGACACCGTATCGAAGACCACTCGATACACAAGGGAATATACGCACCTGAAACCTCTCTATCAACTCCTGGAAATTATTTTCGTAATTCACGGCCACCTTGTTGATAGCTAGCGTAAAAAATTCAGCACGTTCACGCCACGCTCCTTAATGTCGTTGTTCAAATTCTTCTGCAGGTTTGAGCTTACCCGTAGAATGCCTAGACGATCGGTTCTGGCAGTCATGCGTGCTAAACTGCCATCAATCTTATCCAAAGATCCTAAGATCTGATGATTCCTTTCGTCTCGAAGTCGCTGTTCTTCAAGAAAATCGATATATCTCATTCGCAGGTTGTTTATGCAAGCTTCTCGCCTGTAACGCGAAAAAGAAGGAAGATTATCATCAGGTATCGTGTATTCGTTTGGCCTAGTCTCAGGCCTTTTCTGCCCTTTCGGGCTGATCGACTTTTGTCTCCGTGTGTCGTTTTTGGTATCGTGGGTGTTTTTTTGGTACTGTTCAGTGTATCTGTATAGTCGAACGGATTTGCTTCCCACACACCCATTCTTATGTGGAAATGGGCCTGGGAGATAAAGAGCGTATGCAATCTCGACTAGACCTACAATTTTTCTAAGTTGGGTTCCGAACCACCAAAAGTCACAGTACAAATACTTGGATAGTCTGATAAATCCAGAGCTATATCGGCCGGGGTTTCAACACAAGAAGAAGGGTTTGGAGAGGTATGACCACCTTTGTCTAGCAAACTAGCTTCATCTCGTTTATTTCTATATTCGAATGACCTGCACGCGCAATGTTTTCTTTGAGAATATTATGCAGAATGTACCGGAATTATTTGATCATGTTTAGCGCATCAGAAACGACGTTATTTCTCATTTTATCGAGGCGCGTAATTGCATATGGATAAAGCAAGTACATATTTAGGATATCGTTGCATATATCTGATCTGTAGGCTTCTACATGACACTGAAGTAATGTAGGCAATAGGAAAAAATTGAATTCCACCAGTCCCTTATTCACCTTCATTTTTCTCTGTTGTACCACCGACCACCACCCATACTGCTTACTTTTGGGCTAACTTTACTTCGTGGCGCTCCGATATTTCATTCTCAGTTTTCTTGTCTCCTGGCGCACTTTTCTTCGATAAAGTTTTCGATCGGGATTTCTATTAGTACCTAAACTGATATGGTCAAACATCCCGATTGAATATAGGACAAAACTCCCTAACAGCACTTTTTTACAATAACAATGAAAAAATATAGGTGTTATAAGAGTCTATAGACTGTTACAGTCACGTGATGCATTCATGGTCAAACCTCCCCAGTCTTCCATAAATTACGTAAGGTACAAGATCAGTGCTGGTATAAGAACACATATTATTTGTCCAAGAACATGATATCATGGTCGCATATAAAAGGCATCCCATTTCAAATCACATATTAAGATACCTCAAAAAACTGGAGCTGGTATAAAAATTGTTCCAGATGAAAATTATTTGATTTCGCGGTCGATTGAGAAAATCAACCCTCTCAGAACCATACAAATTTTGTCTGAAACATTCTCCAATAGCAGCTCTTGGAGTTTCAGAGATATTATTCCAAAACGTGATTTGAATTGGGACACCGTGTAGACTTTCAACGTTTCGTGTTATCCTGAAGTTCTGCAGTTGTAAATTTGCTGCAGTTACGAAATCGTTCGGTACCTTTTGTCTAGTACCAAATGCGTGTCACCAGAGTTATGTTTAGAATATTGATTGTATACATTCCCTAAAGCGGCTACCGCCTGATCGATATTAGAGATATGAAATGAACGTTCTATCCAACAAGAGACTCTGATTCCCCGGTTCTAAGGCAAGCAGTCAAGGACAGGGTGTAATGACAAAAAAATGTTCGCCGTCTGGTACGAAAATGCTACAAACTTGAGACCAGAAATCGACCGTGTCTAGATGAAAGATACTCTATACCTACATTGATGTCAACAAGAAAATGAACGAAATACTCTAACAAATTCAATAGCCAAATAATCCTCACCATGGATAGGTGTGGCGCTAGGTGAATATTTGTAATTGTGATTGTGTCCACTGGGGTAGTATACTGTGTTACTTATGTCAGAAAATGGATAATAATAAAATGAAAATTGCCTCTTCATATCTGGTTAGGTATAATTTTATTATAAATATACACTTTGCCTACACTGACTTACATTTTCTTCAAACTCACCTGCTACGAGAATCCTGAGAGAGTATGTTAAACCTCTCTTCCAGCTTCATTCTCTCGTCTTCGCTGTATAAAAACAGAACTTTTAACTCTTCCGTCTGAAGTGTAGATGTAATAATTGATTGTGAAAAATTCAAAAATCGACGAGCCTCACCTTTTCCGTAATCTCTCCTGCAGCTCTGACATCTTTTTATAAAATTCCTGGGTGTCGTAAAACGGAGTCATTCTGGCCCTGAGGGGAAAAAAACTTTTACAAGCTGTACACAGACTAGGGAAAAAGATGCATTTAGTCAACTTTACCCCAGGTTAGCAAAAGAATTGAAGCCAGGTTATTCCATGCGATTATTTCCACTGCGAGTTTCAGAGTTTGATGTTTCACGGCGAGACTTCATAGAACAACTGTCGCGTGTTGCGTACAGCTGTAGTCTGTAGAAAAGCCTCGAGGGGTGGCGGGAAAGCCATGGTTGTACCGGCTCGTGCGCCAGGTGCGCCAGAGTTTGCAGGTAGGTAACTACACAGGTACAGATACTTATTCGACGTAGGCTGTAAATTTATTTGATTGCTACCACCTATCGTTCGAAAGTTTAAAGTTCAAAGCTTAAACATCGACAGCTTTCGTGTCGTGCACGAAAATTCGAGTAATTATAGTAGTACAATTGTTTTACATTCAGGCTTATCGTGGTCATCACGGCTACACTTTTCGGTAGCTGTTTAACTAAAAAAATCAACTGATTCCCTCCTTGCCGTTTGATCAGTATTCATATACCTACAGCTGTTTTTTTTTTTTTTTTGTCTTTTTCAAAACATTTAGATGAAAAAAGCATTTGGTCCACTTGAGACATCCTATGGGAGAACGAGATCGGAAATTAAAATAGAATAAAATGACAAGGAGTACACTGTGACACTGCGCAATTCCCAATTCTCACTGCATGTCGATGACGCATCCAATTGGCCGACTCAGATCCGGTCTTTTAGCAATGATGTTAAACAAAATGTGGGACTAGAACCTAGAATCCTGAACTGACCCAGCACTTTTTCAGAGGAATCCAGAAATAGTCATGTATTACATTTATATGTATATGGGCATGAAGTAATTGTTTCGGGGCAAGGATGATGATTTCAGCACAATTAGCCATTGGCATGCTTGGAGGAAGCGGAGTCGTATTGTACCATCGGGTGTTTCCATACTGTCGAAAAACTGGAGTAATGTTGATTTGATCATGAGGGTTGGAGATGCAACAGTAAAGAATGGGATCAACTAAGATACGCCAAATAATCACTTGTTCTGAGGCGACTTTCGCGTACATTTGAAATAGGTATTCTATCAGACAAACCTATGCTCCAAAATGTTATATTTCCTGGTTTTAGCGCAGTCCACAATTGTTCACTTTCCTCTGAATTAAATTTCGTGGGTGCGACTTTTCAACCGGCACGAAGTTGAAAGTTATGTCCCGTTACCGCCATACAGCCCCATTTTTCCAACGCTCATTGAAAAAATATAGTGAAAAAATATAAATATACTAGGGGGGCTTCGCCCCCCTGCGCGCTTCGCGCGCCAACCCCCCGATTCAGGTTGTATTCAGTAATATTTTGTACATGGT
>JAFFZH010003485.1:0-14157 GCA_018420115.1 Euura saliciscinereae
CAAAAAACTACGAACCTTTTAAACCAAAAACTACAATCGTTTAAAAAGAAAACTACAACTACTCTTCTGCTCAAAAATTCAAATTTTCTGTTAAAAACAACATTTGTCATAAAAGAAGCTACGATTTTCTACAGAAGACTACGATTATGAACAAGACAACAAATTATTACTATTCCCATAATCTACGATTTTTTTAAATTGAAAACTACAGTCAAGACCGAAAAAAATTGTTCCCGTACCAAAAACTACGAGTCTCTATCAAAAACTACAATTATTGAGAAAAACTACATTTTTCTGCTCAAAAACTACGATCTTTATAAACAAAAAACTACATTTTTTGACAGAAAGCTACCATATTTTAGTGAAAAAATCTACCATTCTTTGCGAAAAAGAAGCTACAAATTCTGTATAAAAACTACAACTTTCTTATTACCTCCGTAATTTCTTCAAAAATTGGTAAAAAAAAATAGTTTAAAATTGAATAAAATTACATCCACCATCACCATCATCGTGCTATGTACCAGTCAGACCCCAGTCACATCGCTAAAAGCGGTGGTCGCGCGTCGAACCCTTTTCTCGGATCCCTAGGGAAGCACCCTGTCATCGATACACCATTCAGATCTCCGGGGAGACTGGGGCTCCGGATCTTGGATCGTGACAAAAAGAATAGAATGAGAAAAAAATCTCATTTATCCATTGTGTCCAACAAATCCTTCGCTCTAACCCCTCGGTCTGTGGCTCGTGCAGAACGTTTATGCACTCTGAGACGTGTTTATTAAGTTTAGACACCAGTTTTTTCTCTCCATAACCACCGTGTGGACCCGGGATGCTGCCGGGAAGATGACTCGGAGTTTTATGGTCATAGTAACACCTTAATACCCTTTGTCCCTTCGACAAAGAACCCGATCAACGGGCGAATGAATGGAAGAGAAAAGAACCACTCCCGGTTTTTTAACTGACGCTCAGGAACGTTTCGTTGCTCCGCAAACCCACGCCGACATCAGGGATGCGAATGAACGGATTAACGGATCATCCCCGCGCGCCTCAAACTCCGCTAACAGGATTCCGGTGCGGATGGGCTGAGAACAATCTGCGACACGACGTCGCGATCCTCGGTTTATCCTCCCACGAATTTTTCGGGCTCTTTCATCCGGCTATTTTCGAGTGCGAAAGCGTCTTTGGCAATCGAAAGCAGATTTGGATTGTTTATTGCGGGCTACTGATCAACGTACTAGACGTCCAGACCCGAATCTGTGACGCGAGAGCCTCGATCTTGGAGGAACGGTGCTCGGGGTCAGTTTTTCGATCATATCTCCGTAACCGGTGCCTATATCGACGAAACTGTCATTACAAGAAATTAAGATCGTGTAATTCCCCATCGAAAAGGTCCCAAGCACTTTTTCTCTATGTTCATCGGTTGGGGAGTAATTCACTGGTGAATATTTGAAAAACTGTTTATCCTCGATCAGTTTTCTCGAAAATTCAGCGTTACGAAACTCCTCAACCGTTGAACATAGGCGAAAAGTGTATAAGACCTTTTCGATAGAGAATTTAACGATCTTCATTTTTTGTATCGACAATCGTATCGATAAATCGCTCGGTTATCGAGATATCGTCAAAAAACTGCTTTTCGGCACCTCTCCACTTTTAGCTCGTTCATTAGTACCTATAGCCCGCGATGAACATCTTCGCCCAGTTGTTTCGGCTGTGTTTTTATATCGTAGCCCCGACGACAGTTCGTCAGGTGATTAATGCTGATGTAATTCATGGTCCCCTGGCCGGTTTCTGACCTGGGTATCTGTTACAGTCTCCCGTTCTTGTACCGGCCAGGTAGAACCCGGGGCCCCGATCGGACCAGGAGCAGGACCCGCGCCGGTACCGGGACCGGGACCATCGCAACTGACCGTGGTTTTGTTTCTCACGCGGACAAAAGCCACCGCTCCATTGTTTGCACATAGGACGAAGTAATTACCTTTCAGGAACCCCTCTTTTTACAACGACGTAAGATAATCTCCTTCTCTCCTTCTCTTTCTCTCCACCATTTTTTATACCAACGAACGGCGACTATCGCTCATAGAGTTTTCGAGGATTCGGAAGACGCAGCGGCTTTGGAGAGAATCAATCACGGACCTCATGGTCAGGACCTTTTCGAACCGTTTCAAACAATGTCCGAACGATTTTAACCCATTTCTGAGAGATTCCATCCGCATGGATATCGCGTTACCCATTGGTAGGTGGAAGAGATTGATTAAAGCGTTGATTCCGAAGAGTCTGGTAGGTGGATTTTGTTCACTTAAAAAAACTAATTTTTACTGGATCTCAAAAACTGGAAGTCCGAATGGTCTGAAAATTTCAGGGTTCCTTCTTTTCGCCACGAACTACAACCTGTGTAAATTTCGGTCCAATGGATGCCCTGGTTCTCCTGTAATACCGGTTTGAAAAATGAGCTCAAGGGGACCCTGTCACCGTTTCGGGCCCAAATTCAGCGATATTTTAGAACCATTGGTATTCAGTCAGGACTTTCTTTCGATCATTTGGGAAATATGTGGTCCCGAAGGGGGTAGTTTTCTCTAATCTGAGCTCTCAAACCTCTAAAAATATCTACAATTGATTAAGACATCACAGCTCGAAGTAGAGTCTGCTTTCTACAAATGGGTTCGCTTTGTGCATGATAACTTTGGAACGACTCGTCCGATTTGGCTGAAATTTCGCGTGGAGACTCCCGATGCATGTAGTTCTGTCAGGAACTAAGATATTTCACTTCGGAACTGGAATTCGTGACTTACGATAAAAAATGTGCGCTCAAAACCGATAAAAAGGAGAAAAAAACCACCAAAATGAGCACACTTTCGAAAATATTTGGACCATCTGAAAGATCCTAGCTTATGCCAAAACCACTCGAGTTGGGAGTCTCCCCGCGAAATTTCAGCCGAATCGAACTAGTCGTTCCAAAGTCGTATCCTGCACAAAGCGAACCTATTTGCAGAAACCAGCTCTGATATCTCGGTGCAGTTATGGATATTTTTCAAGCTCCGATCGCTCTGATTACAGACAAAACTACTACCTTTGACAAAAAGTCCTGTCTGAACGAAAATGGTTCTGAAGTATCGGTGAATTTGGGCCTGAAAAGGCGACAGGTCCCCTCAACCCTTCGGTATTTTTAATCTCATTCATGGAGGAAACGTGACATCCGCATATGCAGGAGCTACGTGGACCAGTTTCTGACGATGTGTGTGTATAATACAGGCCGGGGGGGACCGCGAACTGAAGGATTGAGAGAGGGTCCTGTGCTGGATGGAGGAGCACAGGTGATCCGGAGGTGTTGATCCTTAACCCCGAAGGGCACAAAGGGGTTCTGGCGTATTTTATGGAGCACAATGACAATGAGCTCGCGTGTCGCAAGAGACGAATTAGCGAACGTGGCTCTTTTCATATACAAGGGACTTACGGATTCACTGATTGTGTCACGAATGAGCAGGTTGAAAGCGATTAAGAGCGATGACTGAGTATTTTTGGTTGATTTGTTGCTGTTTTTAGACACTTTTAAGTAATGAAAGAGTCAGGAAAAGTGATTTTATGCGATTCATAGTAACTTATAGCGATTTTAAGTAACGACAAAGTAAATTTGTGCGAGTTCAAGTAATGACGAAGTGATTTTAGGCGATTTTGAGTAATGACAAAGTAACTTTATGCACTTTCTAGTCAGTTCTAGATTTTAAGTAACGACAAAGTAAATTTGTGCGAGTTCAAGTAATGACAAAGTAATATTGTGCTATTTTTAGTAATCTCTGGCGCTTTAAGTAACGACAAAGTAAATTTGTGCGAGTTCAAGTAATGACAAAGTGATTTTAGGCGATTTTGAGTAGTGACAAAGTAACATTATGCACTTTCTAGTCACTTCTAGCGATTTTCAGCAATGAACGAGTAATGAAAATTGATTTCCCATGGTTTGCAGTGATTGTTAGCAATTCTAAGCAATTATGAATAGATATCTGGAGCGATATCATCGTACAACCACGGAGTAATCAATCCCCACGATATTCCAGGGTTAGTCGTATCTCTGAACGAGTGGTTCGACATACTTTTGACGATGACGATATGGCACCGAGATTCGAAGCCCCCGGCTATCTTCTCGTTCGTGTTAACCTCGCCTCACACGGGGTCTCGGAGATCGTCTAATCATCTTTAATCATAATCACGCTTTACACCGTATATATATGTATGTATAATGTATGTGCTACATGCCTTCCGAGTTATAAAGCGGCAGCGCGGTGATCGTTCATAGGTGACAAATTGCATCGTGAGAGAAGGTCTAATGAAAGAGAGTTTAGATACGAGACAAAAAGAAATGAAAAATAAGAAATCCTCGAAGCTCTTGACGGACGTCATCGCAAATATGGCGATTGATGTGTAGAAGCGATGATAAATGAAAGTTAAAAAAACGTCGTTCATGTACGAGTGACGAAATCTACTTCTGGTCAGTATACTTTCTAAACTAGTCATTCTAATCACCTCGATAAATGATGAATAGTTGAGTTTTCACTATATTACACATTTTCAAGTTGTGTAAGGGTGTGATCGATTTTTTGTTCGTCGATAGCTCGAGAACGAAGAACAGGATATCGATCATCTTGGTCTCAATCGACGCGGTTTTGTGAAACCTAGAACTGGTCCAATTTTGGCTTCGATCGGTTCGATACTTCTTGAACTATTTGAATAACAGAATCCTAAAAAAATAATATCTAAATGACGATATCTTGAGATCGGATCAACGGATTTTGGCAAAAATTTATATTGAAAGGTTTTTTGGGGCTCTGAGGACGGATCTGTAGTCAGATATCCAAAAAATTCGCAATAGCTACTCCAATATGTTTTTTGAAAAGTCCAAAAACCTTCCAATTTCGATCGAAGCTCTTATTCAAAATAGTTTTTCGAGTCACTGAGCACGAATTTATTGTTAAATTTTCAAAAATTCGAATTGAATGATGAATATTTTCCTACAGATAATTCTTGGTATACCGAAAGCAGCACCATTCGCATACGTATATGAATATTGTAACGCATCCTGCGCAGGGACGTCAGAATCGCGATGAGTCTGACAGTGAGATAAGAGATTCCAGCGCTATCTTCGCTCCAGGCACGCAGACTCCGATACAATAACCACAACGGATGTTGATTTTATCCCTAATTTGATAGCCTAAAGGATCGCAGACACTCGGGGTATCGGGTTCGTAACAACAAATTCAATGCCTACCACGTACGCTGTTGCTAATCGCAATTGCCAGTCATTCACCATGAATACTTTTAATCATTTTCAATCAACTTTAGGACGATTTTAGAGTCATGGATAAAAGTTGAAAAATTTTTTGATTCATTGGGATTTTCGAACGGATGAAATAAATGAAAAATCTACTTTTTGAATGAGTTTTTTTTCACCAGAATTTTGATAGTTTCTTGTATTTTTTTTTATTCTACTTTTTTGTCCTTTTTGTATCGAAAAAATTTCACGAGTTACTTCTTTTCATAAATTCTTCTAATCGAATTTCTTTCAGTCTTGAAGATTCTGAACGAATGAATTTAATCTTGAATATTCCATCGAACAAAAGTCAAAATCGAATCAATTAAGACTGCAGTCTGAAACGAATCCTGAATATTTATTTTCTCCTCCTCTCCTCTGTCCCACCCGTTGACAAAGAGTGGAGAATTTCACCCTGTCTAAACAAGGAGTCCCACAACCGATCGAGCCACTGACATATGCCTCCATCGCAGGCGATAAACCCTGGCTCGTTTTTGTTTCTCTTCTCATCTCAATTTTTACTCCTTTTCAGATTTTTCAAAGACCCTCAAAGAGAGAAAGAGAGAGAGAGAGTCATGAATTCACTGAACCGCACAATTCTAGAAGTCGAATATGAGCTAGAAACACATTTGCCGAAAACATACGTGTTAGTTTCGTCCATGTACGCACATACATGGGGTGAAAATTGAGGGAGATGAAAAAGGGGTTGGTAGAATAAGGGCAAGGGTGCAGGAATACGTGAATAAGGAACTCATTGTCCGGAATACACTGATTAAAAAACCATTCTACACGTACATATATTTTTTTTTCTTTTCTCATTTTTCTTTCCCCCTATTATGTTTAACGCGGGTTTGTACTAGGCACACAGAACATCACCCGACCTCGCTTTATTTTGACCAACATCGGTCGGTATTCCCTGGGGAATCGAGGATATAGTAATTACGAAAAAACCCCACCGTGATTCTCAATTTACGCACTGATTCATTCATTGAGGATTCAAATAATTCAGTGTTCGAGTCATTTCGAACTCATTTGGAATTATTTCTCAAGTAATTTTGAAGAAATTTTGGAGTAATTTCGAAGTAAGTTTGAAGTAACTTTGAAGTAACTTCGAAGTAAGTTTGAAGTAAGTTTGAAGTAATCTCGAAGTAATTTCGAAGTAAGTTTGAAGTAAGTTTGAAGTAATCTCGAAGTAATTTCGAAGTAATATCGAAATAATTTTGAAGTAACTCTGAAGTAAGTTTGAAGTAACTTTGAAATAACTTTGAAGTAATTTCGAAGTAGGTTTGAAGTAACTTTGAAATAATCGCGAAGTAAGTTTTACACAATTTTCAAGTATTATAGTCAATTTTATTGAATTAATATTCCCTCACCCAAAAACTAGTTTTTTTGACAATTGAAATTCTCTACAATCATTGTCATTGCCCTTCTTTCAATTGATGCAGACTAAAGAATCGGGATTAACTGATTATTTTGTCAACTTCTTTCCCCCCCTAAGTAAAAAAAGGGAACAAAAAACGAAACGTAAGAAGAGGAAGCTGCGGCTTCTGGATGCGTAAACTAGTTTTGAAACGTTGTTCAGAGACAGCGCACGTGACGTTTATCTAATTCCTGGGGTAGAGTATTAGCCAGCCGGCAAGAAGCTCTTGTGGGGGATCTAAAACGTCTTGGTTAATTACCATAACAGTGATACTAGTAAGTGGCTCTTTAGATAGAAGAAGTGAGCTTCAAGAGCGACTCGGCGGGAACTGCTTATTTATCTACAATAAGGAAGCACTAAGTGTACCAAGAGAGAAACCGGATCTAATGATTCAATGTTCAAGCATCGAAAAAGGGAACTTATGCCGCTCACCACTTTTTCTCTTCTCAATATTTCGCGATTATCTCACTTCCGGTTCATTCTAGATGAAAAATGATAGGAACCAATTTTGTAGCCCTTGAAATTCTCTAAAAAAATAGTAATCATAGTTTCCATCGACAAATCAACCGTTTGAAAGATACAGGCTGACGAATCAGGGCGATCGATTTACTGACTTTTTAGAAAGAGCTTCATGGTGCTTAACGTCTATTTTTGCCTATATCTATTTTGTGGCTACTCCTAAGTAAAAAATGATATAAACCGATTTTGAAACTGCTGAAATTTCCTACAAAAATGGTCATGATACTTTTTAACGTCCAAGTAACCGTTTAAGAGATACACAAGCTTGAATATCACATTCTTTCAAACCACTCTTCCGAAAATTGTTACAGAAGGATTTTTGCAATTCAAATTGAGGAAAGTGTAATTTCTCACGGTGAGGTTGAGTATCTGATCCTGATACAATGTTATTGACGTTTCTGTTACCGTTTTTGGGGGATGAAAAATGTATGAAAAATCATAGAATAAGAAAACAAGAGTTTTCACGCACATCTGTTACACAGCCCCTGACCCAAGGCTTCTGGCGAAGCTATTAGCGTTTGTTTGAGTCTAAAATTTCTCTCTCAAATTCGATATCGGGTTTGCGTCGAAGGTACCTACACCGGGTCCGGCCAGATCGTTAGCCCGATGCGTCAATACGGTCGTGTTTACCAAGGAGAAAATTCAGATTAATGGAACTAAAATTTTCCAAAATCGATCCTTTTCTTTACCGTTAAACGATTTTTTCCGCACCTTTCACTAGCACTTTTCACACCGCTGCAGTGTGTCCGACTATTAGCTCACCGTGTATCGTGGACGGTGTTTGACGTGAGGCAAGAAAAAAAGACCATTAGTCGTTTCACTGACCAGCTCACATCCCCTTTTATAATACGGTTCGACGTCAGGTTCCGGGTTTAAATACACACGAAGGGTCACAACGTGCCGGTAGGGACTCGGAAACAAACTTCGAAACGATTCCAACCGATTCCAGAGTCGTCTTAGGAACAATTTTCAACGATTTCGGAGTAACTTTGAAGTAATTTTGATCTGAAGCGATTTGGAAGTCATTTTTAGCGATCTTAAGCAATTTTCAAGTAATTTTTCGATAACTTTTAAGTAATTTTTAAGTAACTTCAATTTCAAGCGATCTCTTGGGATTTGAAAATATATTCAAAGTAATTTTTCAATTATTTCAAAGTAATATCGAAGTAACTCAAGTAATTTTGAAGTAACTCTGAATAACTTTGAAGTAATTTTTACTGAAACCTATTTAGAAGTAATTTCAAGCGATCTTCGGTAATTTTCAAGTAAATTTGAGGTAACCTCAATTTTGAGCGATCTTTAAAGTAATTTCATGCAACTTTCAAGTAAGTTATAGCAATTTTCGATATTTCCCAGCTACTTTGAACAATATTCACGATTCGAAGTGAAGTTCCGAACCACAAATTTCCTTCTAAAAAATCAAAAATGGCTTCCGACGAGCAGAAAAGGTACCCAAATTCCTTTTTCTTCTATCAAAAACTTTTCCCCCCAACATCGTATGAATACTTGTGACCCTGAATCGCAAATCCGTGTATAGTAGCAATCGAGAACAGAAGAGCTCGTGACCATAAATAATTGGAATTAGAATTTGAATTTTTCACATGCTCCGCAATATGAGCTATAGCTTATTTCGTTTTCCACCGGGGGTCTCCCGGTCCCAGTCCTTTCCCTGGAGGGTATAATATTCAAAAGAAGGTAAAATAAGGGGGGGCTCCTTAGGTCCGAGATCCCAAAGAATGAAAAAGGCGAAGAGGACCTAAAACCATTAATTTATCGTAAACTAACGTCGCCTCGTATACGTACGTACGTAGAGCCACGGCATATACGGAAGGGGGCATCTTGACCGGGGCTAATCGTGGGACAGGTGACCCCTGCCCCCTGGCCCTTAGCATACCGAGGCTCTGCTCGCCCTCTGTGTACCGGACAAATCCGACGGGTCAGTCCGCAATGTATCAACAGTATGAGTATGAGTATAATAAAAATAACGGGGGGCTACTAGCTGCTGTATATCTTAAAGGACGTCCCCATGGGCCATGACCAGCGATGCAAATATTCCGATTACCTTTCCGGGGGTCATTCGGTGTGACGAAAATTCAAGAAATATCCAGATACACGCGGTGTTCCTTAAATTTTATCATTTTTATCACGTGACTTAAGTAATTTTTAAGTAACTCTGAATAACTTTGAAGTCATTTTTACTGAAACCTATTTAGAAGTAATTTCAAGCGATCTTCAGCAATTTTTAAGTAAATTTGCAATAACTTTCAAGTAACTTCAATTATTAGCAATCTTTAAGTAACTGCAAGCGATCTCTTGGGATTTGCAAATACGTTCAAAGTAATTTTCCCATTATTTCAAAGTAATATCGAAGTAACTTTCAAGTAACTCTGAATAACTTTGAAGTGATTTTTACTTAAACCTATTTTTAAGTAATTTCAAGCGATCTTTGATGATGAACGAATTTTAAACGATTTTGAGCAATTTTAGGATATTTTTAAGCATTGATCATCGATGAGCATTGATTTTTGAACTGAGTTCAAGTCATTTTCGATCATCGATTTACAATTTAACGCACCTCTGATTGATTTCGAAGCGATGATTTTGGCAAATGACGACTTTGAACTTGAATCCAATTCTTGGTCTTTCTTTCTCTTTCCTTCTTATTATCTAGATGAGGTTTTTACCGAAAGAATAGAAAAAGACCGAGAGAGAGATAGAGGGAGGCAAGGGATGTCGAGGAGTTAATTTCGCGGTATTAACAGTCGAAAGAGTGCGAACAAAGAGCGAAGTTAAGGCGCGCGGGAGAGAAAGGAGATAAGGGAGATACAACCTCCAGGAACCACTGCGGGACGCAGCGCGACACACAGGAAATATGAACACACTCATAATATAGCCTATACACCAACGAACCCTATGCAAAACCCTCTGCAACAACCAACAGTGGTTTTCAACGATACTCGTTTTCATTTCTTGGTTTTTTGTCTTCTTAAATATCAATTTTGAAAAAAACATTCAAAAACTGAAAAATTTTTGAAAATTCTGAATCATTCGGAACATTTCATAGACAAGATTATACCGAATTTTATGTACAGAATTTTTTGAAAATTCGGCAAAATACTCATGTGATATGAAAATTCGTGATAGTTTCATCAAAAAATGGGCCACAATAATTACCGAATCGGGTCACAAAATATTGCGGGAAAAACCAAAAAAATGATCAATTTGAAGATTTCATTGATAGAAAACAAAAAGGCTAGAGAACCACTGGGTAATGGGCAAGTCTGATATTTTCAGTACACTCGTTGTTTTCTTCTTAGCGTATCTTTTTTTATTTTTGTATTTTCTTCCCCGAGGGTTATCCCTCCCACACGAAGAACAGTGTGTTTGGCAATAAACCTATCAAAGACACAGTGTCCGCTGGTAGAATGGTTGTGGACATATTGTATACCTCTACCTATCTACACAACCACAACACTGCGGCGAGCATTCAGCCACCACCATTGTTAATATCTGGAAGATTATATATCCTTAGATGTGTAGAATATTGTATAAGAATAGAATGAATATATATGAGAAAAGTATAAGACACAACGACAACAAGAGAAGAGAATAGAATAGAAACAAAAAAAAAAAAAAAACTCGGTCTTGAAAGTTAAGATTAGAAATTAATATTTATATATTTCAAGTCTTATCATCTTAATGAACGTAATAACAATTATCTGCAAGTCAACAAGTTAATTGAACAACAACTCGATTTATCTACAAGTTTTTTGGAATTCATTTTACATATATATTCTTGATGACTTGATTGAAGGAGGGGGAGGGGGTGAAAAAAAAGATTGTCTCTCGATGATCCCCAAGGCCGCAAGACTGGGTTAGGTAAGTAGAAATGAGGGTTGAGTAGAAAGAGAGTCCTGTGTATTGTATATAGTGGTCGATGCAGGGTGCAGGGGGGGATGCAGTAGAGGCGTTGCGGTGAAGGGCTGGCTCCCCCACAACCGAGGACAACCACCACCGCACCGCGAACCTCAAGCCGAACAATGAACGTTCATTCAATGCGACCCAGATATGATTACCGGAAACCATCCGGTAATTACTTTTTGTACTTCGTCGCCCCCGCGCTGTTCGCCCCCTCGCGCCAAATACACTTGTGTCCATGTTGTGGCTAGTAGGTAGGTATGTACGTACATGCAGACATTTGGATCGAATTAGTAGACAGAGTCGATTGAAATCGGTAGAAAATGTTGAGAAAATCGATTTTTTTTTTCACAAATTGCTAGATATTACTAGAATTCGTTTAAATATACGAATTAAAATTACTACAAATTACTATAAGTAGTAATTAAACTGACTAAATTACTATAAATTACTAGAATTCGTTCAAATACGAATTAAAATTACTACAAGTAGTAATCAAACCGACTAAATTACTATAAATTACTAGAATTCGGTTAAATACGAATTAAAATTACTACAAATTACTATAAGTAGTAATTAAAGTGACTAAATTACTATAAATTACTAGAATTCGGTTAAATGCGAATTAAAATTATTACAAATTACTACAAGTAGTAATTAAACTGACTAAATTACTAGAAATTACTAGAATTTGTTTAAATACGAATTAAAATTACTACAAATTACTATAAGTAGTAATTAAACTGACTCAATTACTACAAATTACTAGAATTCGTTTAAATACGAATTAAAATTACTTAAAATTACTGTAAATAGTGAATAATCAATAAGTAACTGGTAACCAATTAAACTAACTGGATTACTAGAAATTACTATAAATCGTTTAAATACAAATTCAAGTAATTAAATTTTTGACATTACTCAATTATTACTACTAGAGTTAATCGGTATACATCGTTTTAAAATCGATTGAAATTACTAAAACTTACAAAAAAAAAATCGTATAATCTCAATTACTTGAAATTATATTCAAATCACGAATGAAAAAAAATAACTAGAAATAATTTTCAAATTTTCAAATCAATGAAAATCGCTCAAAATAATCGCGGTATTAAATCGATTAGTAAAATTTTTTGCAATATTCTAAAAAAAAAAACTAAAAAAAAATTATTTTCGTGCAAAAAAATTTACCTATAAGAATCTCGAATCCAGTCGTGGTAATTTCTTACTTTTATATGATCCGCTCAATAAAATCTCTTAATGATATTTCAGACAAAAAATGACTCGAAAAATTGAATAAATATCATTTGGATATAGAAGACCTTGATTTTTGAGCGAATAAATTCGAGCATCTCTCGTCGACATTCAGCATCACCGCACAGAGTTTATCTTGGACGGTTCAGTATACGAGGCTCAGGTTGGGTTGGGGTTGGGTTATAAAGGTTTAGTCAAAGGCTAAATAATTGACTCTGGTTCAAGAGCTAGTATCTCGATGCCAGCGTACTTATTTAGACCTCTTCGAATACCTAGGGGTTCCTCGTCAAAGATACTATTTACGGATATTCGACTATACACACTGTCACGCGCTCGTCGCCTTTCGTTATGCCTTTTACGATTCTCTACTATCTTATTGTTAAACCTCTTAATTACACTCATTCACCAAAATCCCCGCTGCCACACACCAATTTCATTAATTATGACAATAGGCACAAGGGATTGGGAAGCATTGAGGACAATTTTAATTACTCAAATTCAAGAAGCAAAAAAAAAAACCTGAATTGGGTTAACCAGACGTGAAAAGAAGAATTTTGTACATTTTTTGTACTGCTTTTTGTTCATTGTAGATTTTTAGAAGCTAACAATCATCGATTCGTGGCACTCATCATTATTTAATTTTTTTTTTACAGAGTTCAAAATCATTTTACGGTGGGTTTGAACTCATTTTAACATCTAAAAATGCGAGAAAATCATTTTAAAGTCATTAATCGTCAACGATGATCGCTAATCATTGTCTGAAATTGATTGAAATCAATGAAAAATCGATCATCATAACTTCAAATCAATTTCAAATGACTGTTAACTGACTTTGAAATTTGTAAAAATTACTATAAATCAGTTGAAGTTACTATAATCTCTTCAAAGACTCAGAAATTACAATTTTTGTAGAAAATTACCTAAAAATTCTATAATTTGACATTCATATGTTCCAAACTGTTCAGAAAAAGCAAAAAGAAGAAGAAAAAAAAGAGTCTCCAACTTTTGTCGACTGCGTTAAAAAAAAAAAAAGGAAAAAAAATTGAATCATATATTCTAAACCTCTGGCTACACATTCAATACGTATACGGTATGAGAAAAGACCTTTAGAGTCGTAGGGCTGCGACCCGACTGACCCCAAAAGGCAGAGGCTAGGTTCGACAGTCGAGAGGTTTGAGACCTCGGGGTACTATAGCTGCAGGGCAGACTTTTAGGCATTTGGCATGAAAAGTTGCGGAACTTTTGGCGTGTATGTGTCGAAATCCCCCCCCCCAGGCTCAGCAGCGCTGCGTCGTGACCGCGGCGCCCCCACGCCAGAGGACAGAGCAGTGACTTTCGGACCTCAGACGTTTCAGGGGTAGCTGCACCACCGCGGTTTTAGGTTAGGTTGGATTTGGGATACGGGGCTAAAGGTTCAGCCCATTTTTCCTCACCCTTAGTTGACTCGGTATCTACCTCTCATCGGGATTGGTCGAACGCCCTCTGTATCTGACCTGAACCCTACCCCCTCCAACCTCGAGGGAAAACTACCCTCTCGCGCACCTTTCGGTATCAGGAGGCGCGCGAGAGTCGCGGGACTAGATCCCAGCTGGCTCGGAGTCAAAGTTTTTCAAGAATACCAATTTTTCTCTTCTTTGTTTTTTATCTTTTTGTATCTTATTTTCTTCAGCTTCTCTACAAACTTGACCTAAAACCGAGTTTCTATACAAATTTTACAAATTTCGGAGAATTTTGAAACCATTTTTTTTTT
>JAFFZH010003499.1:0-20215 GCA_018420115.1 Euura saliciscinereae
CATCGTAAGATCCGACGAATCATCGAATATTTAAAAAAAAATCGACTCATTCGAACTATTCGAATATTTCGAATATTCGAATTATTCGAATAGTTCGAATAGTTCGAATATTCGAATTATTCGAATAGTTCGAATAGTTCGAATATTCGAATTATTCGAATTATTCGAATTATTCGAAGATTCGAACTATTCGAAAACTCGAATATTCGATTCGATTTTCGAATCGAATAGCACTATTCGATTCGATTCGATTCGAACACTATTCGCACAGCCCTAGTTTTTGGCGTATCACTCATTATTCATGAACTTTATCGGAATAATAGAAGTCACAATAATCGAAAAACTTTCAACTATCTGAAAAAAGACTACATTATTTTCCCGTCAAACTAATATTTCTCGATTAAATAGTGGCCCATGTAGATCACTGTGGGAATTCTGCAAACAGAATAAATGTATTGTTTTCTATTGTTTATTTCTCATTGTTCAAACATTTCGAGTACTTTTGACCTTGTGAACATTTTTCTTTCACAGGTCGCAAAAATTTTTATTACGTGAAATTCTATTATTAGAAAATTTGGTCTATTTTTCGAAAAATTTCGCATTCCAATTAAATTAAGACTGCACTTCAAGCTTGAATCTATCGATTCAAAATTTATATTTCACGTTTGATTATTCAAGCGCCATATGAACACGTCTTCGTCGGAAAATTAAGGCCACAAATAGCCTCCACTGAATGAAAAATGGCGAATTTTCAGAATTCAACAATCCTTAAATGATCGTTAATCGGGAACGCAATGATTAATGAACATTTGGTAATTGACTTTATGTAAAATGAAATTAAAACATTAAAAATAAAGAATTAAAATGAAAAAAATTGGATCCTATACTAGTGAACTGTATCCATTTCTTACCGTATATTATATAATATAGATATGAAATATATTCACACATCGTACTATCCCAATAAACACAGGTGGTGTAAAAATGGTGTAGATGTCCGGTGAAATCACGTGATATCCTCGTATACACGTCTATTACACGTGATTTCACCGGACATCTACACCATTTTTACACCACTGTGTTTATTGGGATATAACTATCAACCATCTCATGAGTCAAAACGTGTGCAATAGTCGTCGGATTACCCCAAGAACATTTATTTTTAACTTCCAAAAACTCGGAACTGTGTTTGTTGTTCGCACCTGGGCACATGTGTCGCAAAAATTGAAATATTCCGTAACTTTGGACCAAGGGTGGGGATATTGACTCAAATGTTACGGTTCATCACCAAGGGCAGAAGGGGGGAGGGGGGAAAAGCGTCATTACGTAACTTTGAACGCTCCCACATTCGGCCGGTTCTCGGGTCTAGATAGGGAACGCTTGGCCATGTTTGTCACAGAAGTATTTCTCCAAAGTACTACCAACTCCTTCACCATGCTAAAACTCGCTTGTCTGGTCCTCGCCGCTCTGGCGTGGCTCACGCTTGTACACCCAGGAAAATTGAATCTGAAGCGCCCGGAATAGGCAACTGAACATACACCCCCTAAAACATTGTTTTGGGTTAAAAACGCATTGTTACAATAATGTTTTAAAGGTGTATGTTCAGTTGCCTGTTCCGGGCGCTTCAGATTCAATTTCCCTGGGGTACGTGCTCTCGCGAGACCCTCGATTGTTGTAGAACGTGTGGTAAAGCCGGACAGGGAATTAGATGCTACCCGTGGTAAGTATCTCAGAACGATTTTTACCGATGTACGATTGAGTATCGATCGATTCACTCGACTTCGGACAAGAATGGCATTCAAACGGTCAAGGCATAACTGGACACCTTCGCCGATGTTATTTCTCTCGTTTCCGATCCGGCAGCCTGCTATCATGGCTCAATGATCTCCTACTTTGAATCATGGAGTTAAATGCACCGAAATCATCACTCGGAGTGTCGACATGAACTGGAATGAATGTAAATAAAACGTGCTTCTGTGTGAAAAAGTATGATCTATTGATTGTCACCCTGCCCTCAACCATCCCATATAGCGGAGAGTCGTCTATATTGTACCGCTGGGTAAATTGTACCACTTCGATATCTCGAATACTATCGAGTATTGCCGCCCTTTGGTGACAGAACATCGAACCTGGCTGTCTTACTGCTGAAGAACGTATAATACTTTCACTATTAAATTGAAAGAACGACGATTGTTCTGGTGATTCACAACCATTTCTTTTTCTCACTTTTCGGAGTAACCGATGCATGAAATACAATGTACTTTGGTACGGGTGTGAGTACATGAAATTCTTCAACAATGTTACATGACTGACTATACATATTTGTTTTTCTTTAAATTATTTTTTTTTTTCGTCATCAATTGTCAATTTTTTCGGAAAATTAGCATTTTATCCTAGACTGCAATTGCTTAGTTGTTCGAAAATTAGTATCTCATTCGTGCGACCAACTACCCATTTTCTAAAATCTAAAAAATTTATTTTCGGCTAATCGTCAATTGTTCCAATGTATACCATTCGGTTTTTGAGATATTGATAATCTGTTTAGATTGTCAAAATAATCTAACAGAAATCATGATTTTCGTTATCTGGACCTCAAACATGAAGATCCAACTTACTATTTTCTCTGGAAAGAGAGAAGCGGTAAGTTGAAAGATAACCGTATACATCTCCATAAATGTTGAGATTTTCAGATTCCCCCATTTATACCAAAGAACCGGTCCAATCAGGGTACAGCGTTCGAACGTTACGCAACGGCATTCTTCTCCTATTTTGGATTTCCTTTCTGGTCTCGGTGACAGACAGCAGCATTTGAGTCAATACCCCCACTCCTGGTCCCGAGTTACGTAGCATTTCAATTTTTTGCGACGCACGTACACAGGTGCAAACTGCAAATAAAGTCACGAGTTTTTGGAAGTTGAAAATAAATATATGTACTAATCGTGTATTCTTATTATTCGAATTAGGTGCTTATGTTTTTTTAGGCAAAGAATTACGAAGCTTACGGTTTTCTTTATATAACAAGCAGAGCCCGTCAAGTATTTTTATACGGTTCACCCAATGTACAAATACAAACGTATACCGAAGGTGTAGATGGTGATATAGTAATAAAGAGTTGACAGCTTAGAACGCAGAGTGGTTATATAGCAGCTTCTATTCAAAAACACAAGTGCCGTTCAAAAGGCATTTTTGGCAAGCTTCTGGTATACAACCAATTTGGTGGCCGGAAGGTTTTCCGTGACGTTCACGGACGGTTAGAATCAGTTAGAATAGCCAAACATACAACACACACACTAACTGGTAAGAACCCAGAAGGTGTCCCATGACGTCACAAAGTTATCGTTGTACACATATTCTAGCGCGAATGAAAAATACTTGCGCGGTGATTGTTGGGGCGCGGTGTTTTTCGGCGCGGGGACTACTTGCGCGGTGTTTGTCCGTGCGCGGTAATTGATGAGGCGCTGTATTTTCTTGCGCGGAAAATACTTGCGCGGTGCTTCTGCGTGCGCGGTTATTGCGGAGGCGCGGTATTTTTCTGCGCGGTAAAGTACGCGCGGTGTTTGCTGCGCGGTAAATGTTGGCGCGGTAAAGACCCCTATCCGATAGTGATAGGGTGGCAAAAGCACGCCGTAAAGAACAATCAGCAAGAATGAGATGCGGCAACGTTGAAAAAAGGTCATTCAAAGACATACAGACTATGCGAAGAAGAAGATGAGACCTGGAGAGGACCTCAAAGCACGGATCGACACAATATATAAGAGCCGAAGACATAGAGGAGAAAGTGGACCAAATACTAAAGGAAGAACTGATAATCAAAGCCTGCGAATTTAGCAGATTCTTCGAGAAGAAAGCGGTAAAACAAAACAGGGTGCAAACATAGAAGATAATATAAAGTATTTAGAAAAGCGAAAAAACTTACAGCGAACTCAGAATGCATTTTAATTGTCATGCGTTGTGAGGGAGTGGACTTGCCCACTCCTGACCACGCCTACACCTACCCCGGAGAACGACCGAAATCAGTAAATTAGGTCAAAAGCCTAGGACAGGAATCAACACCAGCTCGCTCAAGGGATCCACATAGTTGGGGAGTCCAAAGGAAGTACTGTCTCGCCTACACCCCGGGGAGGGCTGCAATAACGAATCCTGCAGGGAGTAAAAGGGAAGGAGACCGATCCCCATGCTACAAAACCTGCGATGATATTTACGGCTCTTTAGTAGTACAATATTCTACCACCCGCAGTGCTGGTGATGCACGCCGGGTCCCACGGACCTACCGGGTCCTCGACCCGTCACGTCATCTTGGCATACGACCAATCAAAACGTAAACAAACCCCCACCATGGCACCAACGGACCCGGCGTGCATCACCAGCACTGCGAGTGGCAGAATACCGTACTACTAAAGAGCCGTAAATATCAACGCAGGTTTTGGCGAGCGACTAGCACGGGGATCGGTCTCCTTCCCTCTTACTTCCTGGAATCCTGGTTTCTCTCCTCCGCCAGCTTGAGCGTAAGACCCGGCCTGGTCCACCGGGCAGCCTGAATACACCTCACCCCTCGGGTGCCATCTACCCCGTCACCAGCAAAGGGCATGGCGAAAACCGAGTGGCCGAAAGGCCCGGCTAGGTCGAACTACCGCCGCTGGACAGTGGACGCACCACCGTGCCGGCGAAACGCACGCCGTCACTGGGCATCGCCATTCCTGTCTTAGCGCTTGATCAAGCCAGTTAACTTTTCTTTTGCTTTGATATATTCGCCTTGAAGGCTCCTAGATTCTTATCTTTCGTTCTCTTTTGTTTCTTTCGTTTTCGCTAGTGTGTGATCGTCGCCGAGGGCCTGTTTCATCCCGAGGGACGTCAGCATAAGGTAGGCTTTCGCTTTTACCTCGACACCCCGTGTAACTTTCTGTATTTGTGAAATCGTCCTGTGCCTCCTTTCGAGCCACAGGTAGCAGTCGCCATGAGGGGACATTAGTATCGTCGCGGGTTGTCGTGGATCGTATAAAACCTTGATTTTGCTTTCTTTCTCTTATTGATATTGTTTTGTGGCTTGTATGATATTCTTTTCAGGCCCGGCGGAACAAATTTTCGCAAGGTGTGGAATAAGTGGCGGCTGGTGAGGGGGAGGGGGGGCGGGGCATTCCATTTTTCTTCATGTTTTCTATATATTTTTCTATTTCAGATTTACTTTTACTTATATCACCGGTTTTCATTGCAAACTTTCGGCATATCTATAGGGATAACTAAAATCCTGGATGTGGAATTCCACACCCACCAAAATTCGGCGTGTGGAATGCTCCACATAGACCACACAACTAGCGCCGGGCCTGATTCTTTTGTTATTTGGTTGGATTTCTTGAGCGTTTTGAATAGTTCTGCCGTACCATCTGAGAGTGTGTGTGAGTTTGCTGTCTCTTATTCTAGTATGCATGAGTGAGTGTAAGAGTGCGAGCGAGAGGAAGTGAGTGACCCCCGGGTGTCCTCCTTCCCCCTCACCCACCCTTCCGCTGTTTATTTCTCAATACTTGACTTTGTGTTCTCTAGTGCATAAGTTCCCTTTCGGTCTCCGGACTTGTAAAGTTGTTAAGATGGTCGTTTGATTATTAGCTTTGTTTACTTGATTTCTCGCTTTATTGCTTTTGCTGACTGAATAAACCGTCGCTTTCTTACATTAAAACTGAATGAGTGTCTCTCGCTTTGACCCCTCGTTCCCCTCTTCCGCTGGCTTGCCGGCCTGATCCCTGTCCTGCTTATTTTCCCTTCTTTTAATATCATTTCAGCGGCACCTCGATGCCTGGCGCCCTGTCCTACGTCATTGTTGCAGAGTTTCGTCAGTTACATGAATTAACTTGTCGGGATTATTATTTATGATTTATCCCCAGTTGTAATAATAGTCACGTTACAGCGTACTCGAATGAAAGCTAGAATAACCTGAAACACCAGAGATAGAGAGCGTTGAAACGTTACATAAGGGCGTTTTTTTTTTTTTACTATTCTGGACCTCCCCCTTCGTCCTCGCCCTTGATAACAATATGATGATATAACGATATAACATTTGAGTCAATGCGTCCCCTGGTGCCAAGTTACGTTATATTTCATTTTTTTTGTGACGCGTATGCATAGTTGCGAATACAGTTGACGAGTTTTTGGAAGATGAAATAAATGTACTCGCGGTATTCCACCCTGCTTGTAAAACTTCCGATAGATAGATACCGTCGTATCAGATTTCTAATAAGGTTTTTTCATAACACGTGCATGAAAAGTGGGGTATTGCATGGCACTTTAGCGGGACGAAAGCGGCCAGTTGCATACCGGGATTGTATAGGGTTACGTTTGCGCATGCGCAGTCCACAATTTTTTCACTTTCGTCCCTTGGGAGAAATTTAGTTCACTTTCGTGAACTTTCGTCCGTTTCGCGGGACGAAACGACTGACACGAAGTTGGAGGTTATGTTATGATTGGTAGATTCTTATGTCCCGCTAGTGCCATGCAACCCCATCTTTTCATGTACTTATTATGAAAAATATCGTGTGTTACAAGGGACGATTGGCGATTTGCGACTCGTGTGATTGCTGCCCTCGCTTCGCTCGGGCGACAAACTTCACACTCGTCCGCAATCGCCAACTTTCGTCCCTTGTAACACAATATACTATTGTCCCCGTATATTGTATCTGGACCTATCTGAGGACCTTTCAGAATGGACTTTCCGATTGGTCCCCGGATAGGTCCAGATATAATACGGGGACAAAAGCCTTATTAAAAATCCGATAGCATGGCCGGCAAGTTGTGTGTGGTTGGGGTGGAGACGACCACACTCGAAATTTTCCGTGTGTGGTTTTTCCACACACGGAATTCGATCGCTGCAAACTAAAACTTATTAAATTTACGAAATTCGATCGTTGCAAATAAAAATGGTGGCTTTTGCCATAACTGAATCAAAAGTCTAAAAAGAATCATTTTATCCAACCCAGACCCCCCCCGCGTCGTGGATTTTCACATGTACCACACACGGAAAATTTATAACTTTCCGGCACTGTCTGATAGGACCGTATTCACCTATCGGTCATTTTTAGTATAGGGCAACGATTGTCACACGATTTGTTTCTTGAACAGGAAAATCATATAGATCAATAGAAAGTGATCGAATGTTCTAAGTGTTCTATCTACAATGAGCAGATTTTTAGTACAGATCGGCCTCACCGTATAGAATTTTCTGAGATCTCATGGCAATCCTTGGCAATCCTTCTGAGATCTAATGTCACTCGACATATTCAAGTTCCGTATTAAACAGATACATCTTCGTCCACATTCAAATATTACAAAAACGCTGATAAGATAACGCGCAATTTTTAATTCCCTTCAACCTAAACTTGAATCCTCAAATCTGCGATTATCCGAGTAACTAGCAATAATTGGGGTGGGCTGCTTCATTGCGATGGTGGAATAGGTTATAAAGAAAAAAATGAATATAGGATATGAACCAATTGAACACTTTCGAAGGGACCTTGGGGTATATTAATAAGACTACGAACCTCAGATGAATGGAACAAAAATAATGAAGATGTTAATCATACAAAATTTTGTAACAATGACAAGTCATTCGTTTCTCTTATTTGATTTCCGTTACATAAATCATGCAAAATTTAATTAATTAAGATAATTTGATCATCAATGGCTTTGATGTATTAGAATAATATAGAATAAAGAGACGTTGTCGATGCTCATCGGCAGCCATCAAGGGGCGAAAGAGCAAATCTTCGGTTTTGGAGATTCCGTGATATGCTTGCACAAGGCTGTTTGGAACGACTTCCGAGCCTCTGATTCGTCTGCTTCTGAATATGAGTGACCAAAGACGATTGTAGGCACGTGGAACGTTGTGTCTACCAAAGACTTTTGGAATAAATACGTCGTCCTCTCGTGTTGTAACAGTAGTTCAGTCCCCTTTACTCCTTCTGCACAAAATTTGATCGTCTCTATTGATATGCCACCTGCGCTGTTCGCACATCCCATCACCGTTTCTTCGTATGGTATCGCACGCTTGGCATCTCTCATCAAGCAATCGATGTAGTTTATACGATCATCGGGTTTGAATTGATATTCCGGATTAAGGACGCAGGCCTGATACTTATTACCGATGCACTCGTTGGGTCCATGCTGGCAAGTGAAGTTCACATTAGCGAGTGACGGAGGAAGTGATGAAGGATCATCGTATCCGGTCGAATCCGCTATTCCGAATGGCACTAGCTCCAGGTCCATGTAATCCTTGAGGTCTATCCAAGCCGGTGTCAATTTCTTGGTGAAAAAATTCTGGCTGTGTGGGCACAACGACTCGTAGTAAATTGTAACTTGAACTTTCTCAGTGTTCACAGCTACCACAGCACAGGCCACTAATAATGGTACAATTTTGCTCGTCATATTGCCCCGCGTATTAATATTATGCCGATAATGACGCCGAGGTTGTCGAAATGGAGGATAGGCTCTGGTTTTTCTTTTTATGAAAATTTATTCATCGATTTTCTAATACCTTGAAGTCCTCATAGGTCAACGCCGCAACTGAATAGCCAAAATGGTCAATCAGACACTGATAATCCCATCCACTCGATCTCCTTATATATCTCCATACATCATTATTCTGCGTGTTGTGTATAGATAGCAGAGTTCATATAGGATAAAAGCTACGTCAGAAGCGAGGGTACGTGAACTAACAAGATAGCGCACGTAAAGCTAAATAAGAAATACAATGAGCATTGTACCTTGATTCAAGCAATCAATTATTAATTGCTTATCAGAGAAAAATCCTTCATAGCTACGAGGTCCATAGGTATACAGACTACTGCGATAATAACCAAAAGGATAGTGCGGGTGGATTAAATAAATGATATAGAATATATAAATATAGAATATGATACTAGACCATGTACACCACTTTGCCATGCCTAGTGTGGAATTTGGAGGCACGGACCCCACTCTGCCCCGGATATATTTGAATTGAGATAGACTAAGAACCGAAAAAAAATGTTCTTCGTCCGAAGTAATCGTCTGCTTGCATATTATCGTGTGAATATTTACTCGCGCTCGACAGAAAATTATCACTTTTATGATCGCTAGCTAGAAAATATTGAATGTTTTATCGTAATAAATATTTACTTGATAACATTTATCGCAAGTAACCGACTACTTGGGATAGTAAAAACAAGTTATTCAGGTACTTCGAATTGTGCCTTTCAGAAGGTTTTTCAAAACGTTCAAATTTAACCCGAGGAGCGACCAAACGGAACCCTCGATGGCACGGACCGGACGGGCCAAGGGTCCCAGGACTCCCAGGGTCAAGAGGCATTCCTGTGCGGACCAGCATCGAGCATAGAAAACCTAATTATTGTACCTATATCACCTAGATTCGAATAAAGAGACGTTTTTACAAAAAGTGTAGGTATTCTCGTAATTATTCGTTCAAATACTGTCTCAATGGAGTAGGATGAAAAAGAGAACATAGATTTGGAAGGGCTTAGAAGGGCTAGAAAGGGCTGCAATTGTACGTGTGCCAAAACGATGTATTCCAAATAGATATGATCCTTTCGATTTTTACAACGAGTTTGAATGTAAAAGATGATTCAGGTTCAGTAAAGGAAGTGTGAAATATGGTACACTACCACTCATAAAATCTACAGACCATATGTGTAACGCAAGCCCCTTCATTATTTCATTCATTTTCTCAGTCATTTCTTATTATTTAATTTTTTTCTCATTATTTTAATTATTTCCCATTATTTCAGTTATTTCTCATTATTTCGTTCATTTTCTCAGTTATTTCTTATTATTTCAATTGTTGGCTTGGGACTCTCTACTACTGTGGCCACCCGCAAGTACTCGAATAGCAAGGCGGTTGGACCAACATTTTAATAGTCGATTGCTTTCTGGACGATCCAAGTGTTCTTTCAGCGAGCTTGTACTAAAAGTAAAAATACCCTTCATCGATCTCATATTCTCTTAAAACATTCTGCTTGGGTGATATTGTACCGATATATGTGTCTGACGTGAGTTCTATTGCAAGTTACATTTCTCCATCAATACGGAGTTCTGTAAAATCAATAATCCTACATTTTACATAATTATTGTTCTTTGTACGATTGGACAGTTGAGTATCAGTTGAATAAACATTACGTCGCACAAACAATAATTTTACACATTCATGTTGATGAGATGATAATTTTTCATGTCCATTTGAAACTACTATATTGAATTTATAGTGCAGTGAGAAGACGAAGTCTTGATAGATTTTTGTTAGCAATATGAGGTTCCTTCCGATATTCATTTGTTTGTGTCATGGCCGACCGATGATATTATGATACTTCCTGTACTTTTGATAGAGTGATTTCAGTCATTAACAGATGACTACCGATCATTATTGTTCAGTTCAGTTTGTGTTTGAACTCGGTAATGATTGAACGTGTATTTACTTCGGAAACGTTTCCAATAAATAATAATCATGTTATTGTTCAATTAAATGTGCGAGCAGTTACTTTGAGTTCTCACTTAACTATAGTGGTGTTGTGTAACAGAACATGACGGTTTGCATTATCAGCGACTGAACCAGTGGCTTACCACCGAATATAGGCAACCGAACATACTTCGATGTTTACCCAGTCCATGTATTCTGTGCGTTATCAGAATGATATTATCAATTTTTGTGAGGAGTCTGTAAAATGTTTATTGGACCTAATCATCGACACTTTCATTTTTCAAAATTGTAAAGTAACGATAACAATTCTCAATTTTTCCATGACACACACCATTTGCTAGACTATTTTACCCGATAAAGTATTGAGGCAGTTATAATTGAACCTAAATCGTTCTGATTTAATTTACTGTCGATCCCAATGTAACGAAGGTTAATATTCGAAATTTACTGCTACTCCTTACGTTATCACTGCACTTATACTAACAAACAGTTACGTAATTTTCTGTCGCAGCAATAATTATGCGAACGAACGTGATCACGTGGCGTGATGAGCTGGAAAATGGATCTAATTTCATTACAAACGAAGGCTATCATTGAAACATTATCGCAACTACACATACCTCACCCACGTTGTTATCGGAGAGCTTGTTCCGTGGCATTAATATGTGCAGCACACGTACCCCGTATCTTTGATGAACATACCTATAGTTACAGACAAGCCTCTGGTAATGACGGGATGATATATTGAACCATATAGCTCCTGTGCAATTACGTAATTGTTATCTATGCGAATTGTTAAATTGCTTCTTTATTTCAAACATTGTATCAATGAGTTCAGTGATTAGACAGATTTTTATTTGGATTATTCATTGACCCTGTGAAGCCATCTTTCATTACCTTCCCTTCTCTCCTGGGTGGCTGATCGAAGAGCCTCGGCTAAAATCCTTGGCAGCAATTAATGTGACTTCCCAAATGAGTTATGACTTTTATGAATAATTTTACGGAATTGTACGAAAGCCACATACAAATCAAGTGTACTCAACGCCGGATTACCCACTAGGCTACCTAGGCTATAGCCTAGGGCGCCACGGTTTAGGGGGCGCCGTTGGATAGTTTTTTTCCCGAACTATTCTACCATAATTATTATTTTATTAGAATTTTGCCGCCAGAGGGGCGCTTTGTTAGCCAAAGCCTAGGGGCGCTTTGTTAGCCAAAGCCTAGGGGCGCTCAGATGCTTAATCCGGCGTTGAGTGTACTGGTATTATTCATTACAACCTATGCCACCTGTCTTTTCTTCCTTTGGACCTTTCCGTAGGGAAACTTCCTACTGGTGACTGGTCCATACCATTTTTTTTTTCAAACCATAAGGTATCGGTGCTCAGACCATGTTCCAAACTGGTCCATATCTGATCGAGGCCGATGTACCTGAAGATCCCGCCGGCTCCTCCGGGCGGAAGTGACCAGATAAGAGACAATGTCTAGAAGCCACGTCGCGGTCCATTCCTTCCGCTCCCACACACACCAACATCCCGGGGTTTGCGTCTACACGACGTACACATCACCGGGTTGTTAACTACTCGCTGCACACACTGGTGCCGCGGAGTGAAATGTATTAACAGTTGGTGATTGGAATTCCCGAGGGGAGGTGGTAGCTTTGGTATCTCCGGTATATAAAGACACTCAGTCCTAATCGCGAACGGTTATGAGTGAACATGGGAATCTGTAATGGAGTGAGCTGATCTCGAGATAGCTTAAGAATATTGAGGCGATCGTTTGACTCAATCTGTATTCAATTTTACTCCTCATTTCTAGAAGTATGGCGAACCCGGATTATACGGTGTTTCCCAAAGGGTTCAAATTTGGCGTTGGGACTGCATCGTATCAAATTGAAGGAGGATGGAACGAAGGGGGTAAGTGGCATAATCGTGCCCGGGCCAACAAAAGTCTGTAATTTTAGGCTATTTTTTTTACATCCTTGTGTATATTGTCGTAATATTTCAGGGAAGGGAGTCAATATTTGGGATCATATGACCCACACGAAACCGGATACCGTCATGAGGCAGCAAAATGGCGACATAGCTTGCGATTCGTATCATAAATACGAAGAGGACTTGAACATGATTGAGAACCTTGGAGTACGTATAGATCGTCTTGTAAATCTCGGGAAATCAATCATTTCCAGAGCCAATGGATCGTTGCCTGTAATATTGTTAGTTCTTTTTACGATCATCGCCATTGTTTGATTTAGTTGGATTTCTACCGGTTCTCCATCTCTTGGTCTCGCATTTTGCCAACGGGATTCGCAAACAAAATTAATCCGGATGGAATTCGGTATTACAGCAATATAATCGACGGACTGATTGCTCGAGGTATCGAACCGATGGTAACGATGTTCCACTGGGACCTACCTCAGCCTCTGCAAGAACTTGGAGGCTGGCAAAACGAAGCCTTGATCGACCTCTTCGTGGACTATGCCAAAGTACTCTTTGAGAATTTTGGGGACAGGGTGAGTAAATCGTTTTCAAAAATTCACATGAATTATAAAAGCATGAAAAAAACGACGTATCTAAACTTTGTAGGTGAGAATTTGGCTCACATTCAACGAACCCTGGGTTATATCCGAATTAGGTCATTCCGGAAACACAATAGCGCCGCGTGTTCGTTCCCCTGGCATTGGGATTTACCTCTGTGGTCAAACCCTTCTGAAAGCTCACGCCAAGACATATCACTTATACAACGAGCAGTTCAGGACCAAGCAAAACGGTAAACGATGCCAAACATATATTTTCTTACGTAAAACAACTAACCCTTCCGATCATCGATCAGGTCGTATATCGATCATTATCCACTGGTTCGGATACGTTCCCGCCTCGGACTCCCCCGAAGACAAGGCTCTAGCCGAAAAGGGGAAGCAGTTCAAGTTCGGATGGTTCGCTCATCCGATATTCAGCAAGGAGGGAGACTATCCTCAGGTGATGAAGGATGCCATAGCTGAGAAAAGTGCGAAACAGGGATTCCCAAGATCCCGGCTACCAGTGCTGAGCAAGTATTGGGTAGATCTGATCAAGGGAACCGCTGATTTCATCGCAGTTAACACCTATACAAGTCTTGTCGTATCCCCTGATCCAGATACCAGTAATAACCCCTCGTGGATAGATGACATTGGCGCGAAGATGACCAATAATGGTTTCGGTTGGCCAGAATCTGGATGTCCTTGGTTGAAGGTGATCAACGGTCGACTTGTGTGTGACCTTGAAGATTCATCGCGATTATTTGGCAATGTTACGTTATTATTTTCCAGGAAAACGCAACTGAATTCGGCAACATGTTCAGATGGATAAGAAGAGAATACGGCGATCGCGAGATTATGGTAACGGAAAATGGTTGGCCGGACGAAGAATCGGCCGGGTTGGAGGACTTGGATCGAGTACGGTACGTTCATCGTTACCTGAACGAATTGCTAACAGCGATTCATCGTGACAAAATAAACATAACTGCCTACGCTTACTGGACTCTGATGGATAACTTCGAATGGAATGACGGATACACGTAAGTTTTGCTATGTCTCTGCTACTTCGAGAATGTTTTCAAATGCCTTTAACAAGTGCTATATACGTCATAGAGATACAATAATATTGACCTTCCACACTTGGAAAAATGGTTCATTATCTATTAGTATTGGCCCAGGAATTAAAGATAGCGATGTGTATACAAGCTACTATGTTATTCTCAGATCAAGGTTCGGACTGTATCATGTGGACTTCGAAGACCCAGCGAGGCCACGTACGTTGAAAAAATCTGGAGAATACTACCGAGAGCTGGTATCGCAACGAAAATTACTCGATAACGTGAACGAGGACGTGTTCGCCAGCGATGAGCGATATGCTCCAAAGAAACGTCACCATGATGCAGACACAAAACATTCGTACGTTATTTTCGAATGAAATCTGTACTTTTTGAATCATTTACTTGAATGAACGACATTTTTTTTCGGATCAACTGAATGGTCTTTCCGCCCAAATAAAAGCATCAATTTGGACCGAATGAAGGATCGTTAACTTTCCGTTTTTCTGAAAACAGAAAAAAAAGGAAGTTATTGTAATCACCCGGAAAATGAAAGGTTGAGGTGTCTGTGGATCTCCTTGTTTTGAAGTCCAGAGAATCACCTCCAACTATTTTGAGTTGGACGTCTGGATGTGTGTATATGTTTGAATAACGACAATATGCTGCTGCTGCTGCTGCTGCAAAAAAAAACGCTAAAAACATTTGGATTCTGATAAAAATTGTTACTCGAAGGTTTTTCGTGTTACTAATCACGAATCTAAAGTCAGATTTGCCGAGTTTAAATTCTAATTTGCTGGGAAAAATAATTCAAAACCAGTTTCTCTTTTTTTTATTTTAACTTATTTAATTCAGGTAGGTATAATTTTACAGGTAAGTATTCATTTTGTTTTTGTTTACACATGTCTCTCAAATTTCTATTCCTATTTCTTCGAATAGTACATGTGGCTTCCTTATTTACAGATGTGTTATGTTTCTCCAATCAAATACATATATTTGTGGTTAATGAAGTAAAAAATTACAATGAAAGATTCTATCAGTCATTTTAATTTCAAAAGGGCGTAAAAGGTTGGTGCCTCCAGGGCGCACACGATACTTTATTTAACAAGAGTATGTTTAACATTCTTTCAATTGAGGTTAGGATGAAGCTTTCATTAATTAAGATCTAACGACAAATGCGCATGCGCGGAGTACAAATATGTTCATTTTAACGCCCGGGACTTGAAAGTAGCTTCATTTGCATTCTGGAAGTAATATATGCACTCGCAGACTCGACCGACCGTCTGTGGAGCGGCTGTTTTATGTACTGAACATGGGCGGAAAGAACGCGCAAAACACGCCCGCGTGGTATAATAGTATATTATGCACCACGGGAAGGAAGCAGGCGATTTTTGGCGAGCGCGGATTTTGCAGAACGAGTTGCAATTCGAGGGCGCCAAAGGCGCCCGAGAGTGAAAACGAGTTCTGCAAAATGCGCGAGACAAAACGCCTGCTTCCTTCCCATGGCACATATGTTATTTTCTACCACATATGCATTAAAAACGAGAGAAAGTGAGGTTAGAAACACGAGAACGGTGTTCTCCACTGGGGGCAGCACTTTCTTAGTTTATTTCATAGTTACCATGGTTACGAGAGGTTTTTATCCCTGCTGCCAAAGTTTTTATCCCTCTTGACAAGTTTTTATCCCGCTTGACAAGTTTTTATCCCGGTTTATTGCCCCGGTCAGAAAACTGTGGCTTCCATCCCGTTAAGGAGGGCAAAAAACACGAGTTTTTAATGCATGTGTGGTAGAAAATATATTATCGAAAGAAATTAGGGATAAAAGTTTATGCGGTAATGCTTGGCGGCGCGTCATGGTATCGAATTGTTTCGCATTTGTTCAACGAATTTTCTATCGACAGTCGTGGATCGACTCAATTTTTTTCCAGAATTTATTTATGATATTCACTTCTTTTCCGGTATTGTCTGTTTTTGTCTAGACATTTTACTTGGCAATAGCGACAGCTCGGTCTTAGGTTTTAAACATTTATACATTTCCCGTTTTTTGTGACAAGCTTACTTCTATATTAATTATTATTTTTAAACTCTAAAACCTTTTATAAACTTCTCGTTTTTTGAAACCTTCGAACAACCATACGAAAAATGGTGAATTATTTATAAGTTTATTTGAATTATAAAAAGTGAATTATAAAAAGTTTACTTGGTCGAGTATCGGCCACAGCTTATTCTGAACAGCATTATCGGATCGGTGAGAAAAAAGTAGCCCGAATTGAAAAAAAAACCAAGTTTGTACGACCATTATTAGCGGAGTTATTCCAATTGTTAACTTTGCCGCGCGGAATCGAGCGTGATTGGCCGAGCGTCTCCCCACCGCGCGGCCGGCCGGGACTGAGCCGGCCGGCGGTGCGATCTCGGCCGCGCGGCTGTGTTCAACCAGTCGTAGAAATAAAATGTATTCAGAGGAGGAATATGAGACAAATTGGACATCATAACCGAATGTTTCAGGAACACGTACGATTTTGATTCATCCGAAAATGTTGCTCAGATCAACGACAATGAATTAATAAGTAAACATGTTTGTATCTCCGGTTCTGAATGAGATTGAGGAATGATTTTTTTTTTCAAAATTAGTGTCTCAAAAATACCTATCAGATCTCTGAAGAATATTTTTGGTATGCGGAAAATTGACAAACTTATTACCATTTGTTTATAAGCCAACATTTTATTTCCGCAAAAAAACATGCTTTTTGGGGAAAAAAATGTTTTTTTTATTAGATCCGGATAAATTGTCCTTCAAATCAAAAACGGCTAACTCTGCAATGGCTGAAGCAACTAGCTGCCCCAGCATTATGACATAGTTCTCTGTTGGATTAACTTTTACGTCTCCATCACCGTTGCGCATTTCAAGTGCGTGAAACCACCCAGATCTGGCAGACACCTCCTCGGGGATACTCGACGTCTTTTTACTCCCGAAAGTCGGATCATGGTAATTAAAAAAAATTCCAATTATGTGGTCATTCATTGCCTTCGTCGACTGCAACGTGGAAGATAGTTCGATTGTGTGATCTGCGACATTCATTCAGACGAAATTCACCGAAGCCGACCCTCAATACATTACCATGTTTTCCTGCCCATAGGCAATTGATAAAGGCACGCATAGCTTGGTAATTATCTCCCACTAGAATATCTGCTGCGAAGATTTTTTGTACCGTTCGATTCAGATTACATGTCTTGACCATTTCCACTATATACGTGGAGCTATAGCGGATTCCACAATTCACGTAAATATTCATCGGCACTATATGACCCACAGTCTACTATCAACAGATCGGGGTAGCGTGTCAACTCCAAAGTTGCCACTATAGGGACCGTGCACACTAATACACGCTCACCAAAGTGAGAATGTATTGTCATGTACATGCATACATTTTTCACCACCAAAGTGCTCGTTCTGGACTTTAGATGTCGCAACTAGTATGCATATACGCGATTATACATTCTCACTTTGGTGAGCCCGTATTAGTGTGCACGGTCCCTATAGTATCAAGTACGGAAGTCAGATGTGAAGTATCTGCATGTGTGAAAATAAAACCATCGAGTTTCTCGTATTTTGGCATTCTCCGGAGTGCATCGTAAACCCTCAACGCTGTTAGCAAAGTGTTTGGGGGAGCTACTATCTCCAACATTCGGTCTAAAATAGTACCCGATTCACCCTTAGATAAGAAAGCCTCCACTGGTTGCATTCCGGACTTGAAGTGTACATCGTTCGGCTTCATTCGCTCGCAATACATCAAGGTGATGCCTGAGCTTCTGATGGCGACGACGTTGACCAACCTTGTACGTGAGATATTCCTTTTTCCCATGCTGCTTCTGGCCCTTCTTCATGAACCAGCGCGACAATTTGGTTTGGAAGGCATCTCCCAGCAGGCTTACATTATAAATATTGAGCGACTGTGTTATCGTATGCATATTTTCTCCGATTATATCATCGAGTTCGTCGTAACCTGGTTGGTTCACTGACAAGGTAAATTCTTCTAAGAATCTAGAGATTTGTACATCCTCGACGCAATAGGACGTATATAGATTTTAATTTGGAATATAATAGCACGTTACGTTCCTTTTCTGCCACAAACTTGTACCAAGCTGTCCTTTTGTCTTTCCTCGCCAGTTCGAATGACGCATCAGGATCTCTTGCTACTTTTAGTGTAATTTTATAACTCTTCGAGTCTGCCAAACTAACGTTATCACCGCGAATTATGAATATATATCTTCTGTACTGACTTTCGCGTTAGTACAGAGAATTATATTTTTTGTATCAATTCCATCAGATACTGGGTCTTTGGCTACCGCACGCCATGATTTGAAATAATCTGGCACGCTAAATGTTCCGCTAGCTGCTAGTAGTGAGTCAACAGAAATCATTTTCTTGTCGTTACTGACGTACTTAACTTGCATGAAGCGACCCACACGCTCCCCTTTTTGATTCGTACACTTGAGGAATACGTCATCCAATTTTTTCGCAGCCACCATCTCGGTAGCCAAGTAGAACTGGGAATCATACTTCTGCAATGCACGTTGCAGAGTGAACGCCAATTGCGTCCACTGATACTAGAATCCAAGCGCTGAAGCCGGCTTGCAATCATAAGTTTCTTCTTCACCGTTGGGATTCATGTTGATTTTGTCGTCATCGCGACTTGGATGATTTCGTCGCGTTACGTCCTCACTGTTTCCCAACGTAGACGGTCGTTGATTGTCCGTAAGAATCATGACATCACTTGTTCTAATTGACTCGCGAACTTCCGTTTCACTTCGTTGTTACAAACGCGTACGCTTTTGGTGAGTAGAAATGCAATGTTGATGCAAAACAACGTAATTGCGGTGGATACTGTTCTCGAGTTACTTTGCCAGATTTGTGATTTTTCAACATTCTTGTGAATAGCGAGAGTGGTGTGTCGCTAAAGGTTGATAAAACATTTGATACGGATTCGCCGACCATTTTTTTTTTTTTGTTAAAGTACTCACTACTTTTCGCAGGGAAGATACTCGTGTCTTCAGGTTCTTCACTCTCCTTTGCAACGTCTTAATAGTTTTTTTAGTTGCCACATACTTTTGCCGCAATGCAATTAACTTTTTATGGCTAGTGCGAGGTGTATCTTCGTAACGGTGATCGTGCGTTACAATTTCCTTGAAGCGTGATGTTTTTGGTGTTACCTTAGAAGACTTTGGAGTAGTTGCGGTACTTTGAGTTGGGACAGAGATCTCAGGACCTAGGATCATAGTAAAGCAGTGAAATAATTTATAAATATCCATTTACTGAACTTAAAATAATGAATCTAATCTTTCCAATAAATTCACATGACATCTAATAAAGCATACTCACTCATTGGGCGAAGTATCGCTTCTATAGAACCTGTTGTCTCACCAAGAGCCCAGCTCGCGAGGTTCGGTGGCGAAAAATCAGTTGTTAAAGGCCTTGTGTCAACCTCTGTTTCTGTGTAAGTAAATAAAATCAACTACATATTAGAATCACAACAATAAACATTTTGTTCATTGATATTACAAACTTGAGATAGCGGTACATTACTAATCACAAGCAATTACTTAATTTACGTACTTTTAGGAGGGCTCTGGACTTCATTAGATTTTTCATCTGCCTGGCTCGTGTCATTTCCAAAAACTGTAGGAACGCTATCCTTACGTAGCCTCGTGATATTCCACCAACGCTCGAAGCAGTTGCTGGTGAAATGTTCTGAGCAAAGAACAGCTGTTCTGGTAGGCTCCCAATCTGGTTTCCCCATGTTTTGAATCCATTTTTTTCTATCGCTTTCGTTCTTAGGAAATCTAATAAAATGTATAATAATCGTTGTGTGATCCTAACCTCCAAGCGATTCATTTTACGAACGTTCAATTTAAAGCAACTTACCTGTGAAATGTTATGCCCTTTTGTGTGGTCAGCTTCTTGCAAAACTCACATCTTCCCATTTTCACTTATTTTTATTCACTACTGTAAATTTTGTCTATTTATTGACTTATTGCACTATTTGCACTTGATTTTCTGAGGTTATGTTAGCGTAAACAACATAGTACCGTGGCTGACTGCCAGGCGTCGCAATGGTCGTATTTCACCGTCTATTGGGTACCAAGGATACTTAACTACCGTGAGGATTCGTGTACGGTGAACGCTTCGGGGGTGCCAACCTA
>JAFFZH010003510.1:0-12184 GCA_018420115.1 Euura saliciscinereae
GAAATCGAACAAAAAATGTCCATTAGCATCAATAATTCGGAATCTTGTGTCGAGAATTGTGACAGTAAGGGTTAGAAAATGACAAACTTGTCATTTCACCGCATCCCCAATGCTGCTCAGTGTTTTTGTTAAAATAACGAATATATTTGGCAAAAACGAGAAAATGGATATCAGAAAAGCTTCGGAAAGAGCATTATTAATCTAGGATAAAAACATTTCCACAAAAAAAAAAAACGGTTTGCTCTTTACATTTCAACAATTTACATATATACAAATTGTCGACACATGTAGGAGCTCTATTAGCCAATCTTGGGCATCGCTACCTGTGAATACGTACCTAGAATAGAAATGTGAATACGTAGTCTTCTTCTTTGAAATGTAAATAGCAATCCGTCTTATTTGCGGAAAATCTTTTTATTCTAGATTAACAATGCTCTTTCCCAATCTTTTCTGATATCAATTTTTTCGTTTTTGGCAAATATATTCGTTATTTTAACGAAATACTGGGCGCTTTGGGAATGCGGTGAAACGACAAGTTCGTCGTTTTATAACCCTTACTGTCACAATTCTCGACACAACATTGCGATTTATTAATGCTAATGCATGTTTCGCTGATTTTTCGATAATTTTCACTCATAAGTCATAGATAATAACGAAATTACTGAAAATTTGACATAACCTAGACGGTTTGTTTTCTTTTCTAAATAGTTCGAAAGCGGCCACCAGATGGCGAATAGTCGAGAGGTGTATTGTCAATAGATAAAATGTGTTTTTTGAACGTTATGCTCTTTGTTTGGAACCATTTTATTCTCTACATTTTATGCTACACGGAATGTTCAAACCATTTTCAACATGTCAGGTTCCACTCGACTCGTCAAGTATTCTCATCATATCCTGATTTTTGTTTCAGGAGTCGTCCCAGTCGGAGTCGCTACCGGAATCGACGGTAAGTTAAAGATACAGAGATTTTCGATAATAACAGATATTCACTTGTTGTTCGAATTTATAACGGCATGCTCTTTGTTTGGAACCTTTTTATTCTCTACATTTTATGCTACACGGAATGTTCGAACCATTTTCAACATGTCAGGTTCCACTCGATTCGTCAAGTATAATTGTCATGTTATCCTGATTTTTGTTTCAGGAAGCAACCTAGACGCGGCTACCATCAGGAGTGAGTTAAAGATACAGAGATTTTCGATAATGACAGATATTCACTTGTTGTTCGAATTTAGCTCAGGCGAGTCGAGCACCGCGGAATGACGACTTAATCACTGTCCTCTTTACTTAAATTTCAGATAACGCGGACAATGTCAAAAGCCGACTGGCAGATCTTGCGGAAGATGTTAGACGGAGGTCCCACAGTAAGTTGAAAACAATGTCACCCATTGAAGATATTCAAGTCATAGCTACTAAGACATGCGTCAAATATTGACAAAGTACAATAGTATCATGATGTACCTATTTTCTTTTGCAGGTAGGGAATTCCGGCTGACCGCCGATCACGCTGGTAAGTGATGAGTGGATACACTTACTTGACCAATTTATACGTCTACCAAAACGCTCGAATTATCTTTGTCTCCGTATTCTGGAAAATCTTTCCGTTTGATATTCAGGACCTATCTATTTCTACTTCAGATGCTTTGACGGATGCCGGAGACTATCTCAAACGCGCTGTAGATTCTATCCTAGACGGTAGCGGGACCGGTGAGTTGAAGACGAATTTTACCCTTATAAAATGTTTTTGTGATCTACTGTTCGCTTCACATGTCAGGGTGAAGTCGAGAAATTGTTTTAATTGACCGAGATTTTCTATTTTGATTCTTCATATTTCATTATTTTTTTCACTCATTGCCATTATATCATGCGTCAATTGGTGAATTTCCACTCTGTCATGATACGCCTATTTTATTTTCAGAAAGCAGATTCGAAGTTTCTGCCAGATTCCGGAGTAAGTGACACTCATTCGAAAAATACATCAAGCCAAGCTTGATTTTCATCCAGCTGTCGTTAGAACTGAGTGAGAGTCGAAGACAACTTGATCAGAACCTCTGTATTCCAATTTCAGATTATGTCGACCCAGTAACAGACAATATGAGAGACGATTTGCGAAGACCTGAACGACACTGGACTGGACTAACTACAACGGGAGGCCGACGTGAGTTGAGTACGATTGTGCCCATCTAGAATATCGCGCATCAATTAGCACTTCAAAATTGTCTAAATTATTGAGGTATCTTTTAATTTCCAGGTATCTATACTGTGCACAGAGTTGTTCTGGACAGATTTATTAGTTTATTGGGCGAAATAACGCACAAAGTCGATGCGATTTTGGATACTGCTTTCGCGGCTGCCTCTAGTAAGTTGGAAACAATCGTACCATTAGAAATAAAATTGTCATACTAAGATCTATCGTTCGCTACAAACCGAATTCCAATGAGGCTTTCATAAATTGATCTATTTCCTTAGCCTCCAGTTAGGCAATAGTATATTGTGTGATAAGTGCGGAAAGAAGGCGATATCCGATGAGTGTGAAGTTGCAACACGAGCGAAGGCGAGCAGCCAGCATTCATACGAGTCTAGTGTCGTTCACTCACGAGCCGCAGGCGAGTGCGGGATGACACGAGACGAGTGTGAATGCTGTGCGAGCCGAGCGAGTGATTAAAACTTCACACGAGGCAGATGTCGCCTATCCGCACTTATCGCACACTATATTTTTTATAACTCCTGCGAGAAAGCTTGATTTGAGATGCAGACGAATAATATCTGTCAGCTGAGCAAATGGCCGACCATAACCAACCAGAAGTTAGGCGATAATCTAGGTTGACACATCGCTGCCGCCTGGGGGCGCCACTTCGCGGACGCTTGGACGTCGCCACCGACCGATGGCGCTACTGAACGACTGACTTATTTCACAGTGCGCGTACGGGATAGTGCAGAAACGTAGATTGCTTGAAGTGTGCATGCCTGTTAGTGAAATAATTACGATAATGCACGATGTGCGCCTGCGCGATAGTGAAGAAATATTACGTTTTTGCACTCATCTGAAAAGGGGCCCTTTCCAAACCAGACGCAGGCATGGAAAATCAAGCTTTCCACGCAGGTGTTATAAAAACGTATTTGATACTCAACATTCGATCCCTGATTTAGATTGTACCACCTGCACCAGTTTAGTACTGCTAAACTACGATCCTGAATATTCTGACTTTTTATATTATTTTCAACATTAACTAAAATATGATGATTTCTTGGATTATACTTTCAATGTGTTCTGGTAATTGCCATTGAATCGTAATTTCACTTTCTCAGGAAGACCTCCACAACCATAAATCCCATGCCAGTCCAGCTGAACCGAAGCAGCGGAAGAGACTATTGGTGAGTGTCATCGACAGTATCTGCACCTGATACGAAGGTGCTGAATATATTTATTCACTAATTTTGGTGAATCTATTCGCAGGCCACTTCTTAGCAGCTACCGCGGAGCGGAATATTCGGAACCGCTTTTGCTAATCTGATGAACTTTTTGAGGAAGAACGTAAATCATCTGCTGGACGAGAGACTACCACTTTCTTTCAGCACGTCTTCCAATTGATTACTGAATATATATATGTATACCAGTGAGAGTAATGTAAAGCTGCATAGGATTGTATTCATTCGCTGTATCGTATAAATCTTCCATTTTCCAACACAGATTCTGAATACAAAAGAATAAAGATGTTCAGAGGCCCTTATAAAAACGATTACTTTTTCCTTCCGAGTCACGTGACGTGTGAAAAGGTTTTTTCATAACACGTGCATGAAAAGTGGGGTATTGCATGGCACTTTAGCGGGACGAAAGCGGCCAGTTGCATACCGGGATTGTAGGGTTACGTTTGCGCATGCGCAGTCCACAATTTTTTCACTTTCGTCCCTTGGGAGAAATTTAGTTCACTTTCGTCCCTGTTTCGCGGGACGAAACGACTGACACGAAGTTGGAGGTTATGTTATGATTGGTAGATTCTTATGTCCCGCTAGTGCCATGCAACCCCATCTTTTCATGTACTTATTATGAAAAATATCGTGTGTTACAAGGGACGATTGGCGATTTGCGACTCGTGTGATTGCTGCCCTCGCTTCGCTCGGGCGACAAACTTCACACTCGTCCGCAATCGCCAACTTTCGTCCCTTGTAACACAATATACTATTTTATTTGCAACACCTGCATGAAAAGTTTGATTCCGTTCGGACCACTGAACCGATTTCGTTGAAATTTGCAAGGCATACCGTTCTTATTCCGAGGCTGTGCCAATAAAGTTTCCAAACGTCGCTCGCTAACCATGTTTAAATACAAATTGCCCGTGAGGAATATTACGATACAGATAATTAGTGATTAAACACTGTTTATCCAAAAATAGTGATTCAAAAACCGAAAGACGTTCGGAATGATATCCAAACGAGAAGAGTCGGTGCCTCCCCCGTGCACCCCTTCCATGGGTAAAGACATCACGTGATTTTTCCTCTCAAAATTAGGTCACCTTATGGCATCAACGGGCCTTCGATAATTTTCAGTCATTTCGTATCTAGATATGGTATAGAGGACATTTCGATGACGGGATTCGTTTATCCCGATTGTCGAGTCTTATATTGTATTCATATTGTATACGCTACGCTCATAACTCCGACAGCGCCGCCCTGGCGGTCACTCTTTGAATCGGTGAGGTTACGGAAACTAGTATTCCGTGTAGAAACACGTGTACTTATACGGAACTACTTGTTTTCTTAAATAACGTTTTTCGCATTTGTAACCAGCATACGATATGAAAATCATGGTTGTTATCGTTAGAAGTGGATTTCAGGAGGTCATATTAGATATATTTCGTTAAAAAAAAGTATATCGTAAGGGCAAAAATTATTTGAATCATGTCATGTATCCGATGTACGGGAGGAAGTCCGTAATGACGGATGTCGTCGATTACTCGGTACCGTCTTCAGGGAAACACCAGGTGCAGAAGCAAAATCCAAAATTCGATTTATCTATGCATTTCAGAGGTTTTTAGAGGATTCGTAAAAAAAAATTATATAATATAAATGAAAATGGTGGATGCGACCATACATCATTAGTGAACACGATTTTTTTTTCCAATCTAGTACTTACGACCTTTCACCTTTATTTTTTTTTTTTTGGCTAATTTTTATAGATGTAAGCGCTTTGGACGCTATAATAGCGAATGGCAAAGGACAAAAAAAATATACGACCTTTTACCACCAAAATCAACTTTTTGGTGGATACGACCTTATACCACTAGACACGCGATATATGAGTATCCCCCTAATTAATGAGAGTTTATTCGCAAAGAATATATAAGGAAGCGTTCACAATCTATTTTTAATAATATTCTGGTATTATTTCTTACCTTCTCCGAAGACACAGCGGCTGTTAGCGGCAAGGGCGGTGCGGGTGAAACTGTGGTCGGTGAGTTTGAGGGAGTCTTTAAACTGAATTTGAAATTTAATTTTGAATTCTAGTGGTTTCATCTTTTAATGAATCTCACAATTACTTGTTTTTTATTCTCCAACTCAAAAGAAACATTAATTAACAATCAAATCGCTAAATCAGAATACACTGAGTCTCCACAAAAATATCGAAAATATAAAATTAATCCAAAAGAAAAACAAATCAACTATCTCTATTCAAAGTTTGATCTAACTCTATCGATCTGCATTCACATTCAAGAGTCTCCAGCCTTCTCTACGCTGCAGTGTTCAAGAAGTTGAAGAAGAGGCGAATCTTTTGATAAGGAAATTAGGCTTACTTGTCGAAGGCCTTCTGCCGCTTCGGTGAGGTAGATCCGAGGGGGTATCCACTTCAAAATGTGGTGCCCCAACAATTTTACATTCCACAACCATTTCATAGGCATTTCATGGGTATTTCATGGAATTCCATAAGTATTTCATGAGATAACTGTCCCAACTATTTCACGAGTGAATACCCCCTCGGGTAGATCAGTCGCTGATTTCTGGGTTTCGGTTCGGAGAAATGATTTGGGAATAATGTTAGGTTGAGTTTTGTTTTTATTGTAGTTAAAATGACTGGGTTTTCAATGAATATGGTAAATAGCCTTTACTGAATTGGAGTAATTTTGGAGTAGAGATTTTGTGGTTATAAATTGGGAATCCTAATGCTACGATTACATGAATTTATTAAGGATGTATAGGCCATACAATCTCAACCAAAAGTGAGTCTGGTCGTCAATATTGAGTACTTCGAGATGAGATAAAAATCTGAAAAAAATCAACCACAATCAAGATGATAAGAGAATTCATTTGCAATAATAATAATGCCCAAAAGTTATCAACAAATTAAAAAAAAAAATCATTGTTTAACAGACTTCGTGGTGACGTTATTTTTTTTTTTCATGTCAAATGAATTCGTTAATCTTTCCGAATACACATGCATTTTTTCAGAATTTTGTCACTTTTTTTTAATTTCCGTTTTCGGAAATTTCTAAAGGCTGTATTTACAAAACTATTAGTTCCACGCTTCGGAAAGTTCGGAATTGTAATCTACATCGTTTTCGCTGTTATGTCTGGACCTTCAGTCCATACGTCACTCTCACCATATCTCTATCTATTAGTAATACTTATTACTTATTATCTTATAGTACTTAGATACTCTTCTTCCCGCTCTCTTATTTCTTTCCGCTCTAACTCTGGATTCCCAGACTTAACCTGAGACAATGTATCCGGCGATGCTTATTGCACTTCGCATCACCTCATGCATCGTCAGCCACACGTGGCCCCCTACCTGCACTCTTTTACGCCTCTTCCCTAGCTTTCCTGTTTCCTATTGGAACAGCAGCTCTTCACTTCTTCTTTTACTGCTCTAGAGAATAAGACCTATTTCTAGCAGATATTAGACTTTACTTGTTTGTATACTCCAAACGGCACTGGGGTAGCTGAATAAAAGCTGTATTATAATCACTTCGTTCCACGCTGAAAACTCTTTTGATATCACTTCACGTACACCTTCGGTATACTTCTGTATTTTTACACGGGGTGAACCCTATAAAAATACTTGACAGGCGCTGCTTGTTACACTCGCAGTAGCGGTCTTGTTACAGAACGACCACTTAAAAAAATCGACGAAACATATTGGTAGTTAAGAGCAGAAGGTCGTATCCGCCCAACTTACGACCCTTTGCACTTACATTTTTCGATCTCGTAATTTCAATTGATCTATAAGCTTCGAACTTTTTCAGAGCGATTGGCGTGAAATAAAAAAGTATACGAGTTTATGCCATTATAAACAGCAAAACGTCGTATAATGGCACTTACGTCCTTATGTCATTAGACACGCGACATACGTGACCAATGTTTTGTTCATCGCCTACGTTCAGTTATCGACGTGGTAGGGGGTCTCTCTGCTGTGTATAAATACGACGGATCGGACGAATTCTTACCAGAAACCTGTTTCTAACGAAGTAAGTGGCTACCTTCAACATGAACAAGATCGTCTGTCTTCTCGTCGCCTCATTGGTGTGCGTCGGTGTTGCCACCCGTAAGTTACAGACCAATAGCACATGCTCGCACGTTCTATTGTTTTTGTTCTTTTATTATTTATTTCTTCAACTGTTCATTACGCACTTCCGTTGCAATGCTTCCGTTGCATCATTTCAAGATTTGATCCCACAGACCTCACTACTGACCCGAAAACGGAAGCATTTTCAATGCTAATAAGTGAGAATAACGTAAAAAAAAAAAAAACTAATTGAGAGTCAAGTGGTTCGATAGCTTCCACGTCAGCATTGCAATTATTCACACACTTCATCAACAGGTGAAGAAAACCTGTTCTGTAGATAAAACTAGAAATATTTTTGCATCAAGGAGTAAAATATTCTCGATACAACGAGGATACAATATTCAAACTGAGGATATTTGAATTATTGATTTCAATTCCTACTGAACGTGTATCGAAAGCAATCAATTTTTGAAGTGTTGTGTCACGAAATATCACGTGTCTAATAACATGAAGACGTAAGCGCCATTATACGACGTTTTGCTGTTTATAATGGCATGAAGTCGTATAATTTTTCTTTCACGCCAATCGCTCTGAAAACGTTCGAAGCATAAGGGGCATTCCACGTCAAACCGACCCTTCATGAGCGTGACCTTCTGGCATTTCGATGCGCAATGGATTTTTTGGTTCATTTTGGTAAAAAATGATGCCTCTAATTTTTTTCTAAATTTTTCCGACATTTTTTAAGGTCGTATGGTGACCTCAAATATCATTATCAAGATGGACATTTTTTAAATCGCTGATTTTTTTTTGTAAAATCAGGTACTCGAAAGCACATCGTTTGGCCATAGTCCGATCACGGGATGAAAATGGTAACATTTTTTTTTCAATTTTTGATTTTGCACAAATATATCAAAAAAATTCTAATCATGCTTGATTCGAAAAAAAACACAATCAACGATCGTTTTTGGCGTTTTACTCTTGAACCAACAAGACAATCAAATTTCACCGGGACAGAGTTTCTTTTTGTTTTATTTTTTACTACAAAAAATCACGATTAGAATTTTTTTGATATTTTTCTGCAAAATCAAAAATTGAAAAAAAAAAATGTTAGCATTTTCATCCCATGATCGGACTGTGGCCAAACGATGTGTTTTCGAGTCCCTGATTTTACACAAAAAAAATCAGCGATTTTAAAAATGTCCATCTTGATGATGATACATATTTGAGGTCACCGATACGACCTTCAAAAATGTCGGAAAAATTTAAAAAAAATAGAGACATCATTTTTGAACAAACCGAACCAAAAAATCCATTGGGCATCGAAATCCCAGAGGGTCACGCTCATGAGGGGTCGGTTTGACGTGGAATGCTCGATATAGATCAATTGAAATTAAGAGATCGAAAAATGTAAGTGCAAAAGCTCGTTAGTTGGGCGGATACGACCTTCTGTTTTTAACTACCAATATTTTTTATCGAATTTTTTTAAATTGTCGTTCTTTCAATTTATCTTTGCGTCTCACGAGTTTTTACAGCTATTTAAAAAAAATCGTGAGAAATAAACAAATCAAAATGGCGCTTACGACCTTCGATCTGCTTTTAAATATCAATATTTTTTATCGATTTTTTTTAAATGGTCGTTCTTTCAATTTATCTTTTCGTTTTACGAGTTTTTACAACTATTTGGAAAAATGATTAAAAACCATGAAAAAAATGGCGCTTACGACCTTATGCCATCCCTACAGAAATAGATCCTGTAAAATATTACATGAAAAAGTACATAATAAATTACATGATAAATTTTATAAGGTTATGACTGGATTCCTGATACGAAGTATTATGTACTTTATCATATGATTTTTGTTCTAACCATTAAGTTGTATAAATACACATAATTTATTACCTAATTTATCGTATCATGTTTTACATGATCAGATTTTATTATAAAAAAAAAGGGGCGCTACCCGAGTCGGGATCGAACCGTGGTCCTTCGAATGTGGAAGCAGCAACGGTACCGCTTGAGCTACGGTACTTCATAGTAATGCAACAAAGTTTTAGGTTCACAAGCTTTGGTATGATTGTGATTGATTTCAGTTTCTTCAAAGAAGTAGGAACTCGTAGAGCTAAAACTCATGTGAAATATCACACACTAAATTAGATGATGAATTATGTGTATTTGTGCTACGTAATGGTCAGAACAAAAATCATGCGATAAAGTACATAACAATTTACAACATTCTTACTTTACATGATAATTCATATCATGAATCCAGTCATAACTTTATGAAATTTATCATGTACTTTTTCATGTAATATCTTACAATATCTTTTTCAGTAGGGATTAGACACGCGATATTCAACAGCACACTCAACATTTTGTAGCACGTATGTTCTGCAGGTGGTAAGATTCATTGAATCGTTAAAAATAAAAACTATGCGTACGTCGTCACGATGTAGATAAAGTGTGCTTTCTGAACGTTATGCTCTTTGTTTGGAACCATTTATTCTCTACATTTTATGCTACACGGAATGTTCAAACCATTTTCAACATGTCAGGTTCCACTCGATTCGTCAAGTATAATTGTCATGTTATCCTGATTTTTGTTTCAGGAGTTATCCCACCCACGGCTACCATAATCAGACGTAAGTTAAACATACAGAGATTTTCGATAATGACAGATATTCACTTGTTGTTCGAATTTAGCTCAAGCGAGTCGAGCACCGCGGAATGACGACTTAATCACAGTCCTCTTTACTTAAATTTCAGAGCGCGCGGGAACTGTCCAAATCGCAATGTCAAAACTTGTGGATAGTGTTAGAGAGATGTCCGGCCGTAAGTTGAAAACAATGTCACCCAATGAAGATATTCAAGTCATAGCTACTAAGACATGCGTCAAATATTGACAAAGTACAATAGTGTCATGATGTACCTATTTTATTTTCAGATCCCGATTCCCAGCTGAACGCCACAGACATTGGTAAGTGATAAGTGGATAAACTTACTTGACCAATTTATACGTCCATCAAAACGCTCGAATTATCTTTGTCTCCGTATTCTGGAAAATCATTCCGTTTGATATTCAGAACCTCTCTGTTTCTATTTCAGATACTTTGACGAATGCCGGAAAGTATTTCTTAGACGCTGTAAATTCTATCCTAAATGGTAACGGGGGTGAGTTGAGGTCTTGAGGATGACTTTTACCCTTTGACAATGTTTTTGTGATCTACTGTTCGCTTCACATATCAGGGTGAAGTCGAGGAATTGTTTTAATTGGCCGAGATTTTCTATTTTGATTCTTCATATTTCATTATTATTTTCACTTATTGCCATTATATCATGCGTCAATTGGTGAGTTTCCACTCTGTCATGATACGCCCATTTTATTTTCAGGAAACCAAGAAGACATTGTTGCCGGAGTCGTGAGTAAGTGACATCATTCGAAAAGTACATCAAGCCTAGCTTGATTTTCATCCAGCTGTTGTTAGAACTGAGTAAGAGTCGAAGACGACTTGATCATAACCTCTGTATTCCAATCTCAGATTCTGTGAACCCAGTAATAAACAAAATGAGAGCCCATTTGCAAAGAACTGAAAGTGAGTTGAAGACGATTGTGCCCATCTAGAATATCGCACCCGAATTAGCACTTGAAAATTGTCTAAATTATTGAGGTACCTTTTAATTTCCAGATACCAGACCTCAGAACAGCGCTAGTATGACCGAAATTATTACAACATTCAACGGAATCGAGAACCGAGTCAATTCGATTTTGAAATCTGCTATCGCGGCCCCTAGTAAGTTGGAAACAATCGTACCATTAGAAATATAATTGTCATACTGAGATCTATCGTTTGCTACAAACCAAATTCCAATGAGGCTTTCATAAATTGATCTATTTCCTTAGCCTCCAGTTAGGCAAACGTATTTGATACTCAACATTCGATCCCTGATTTCAATTGTACCAGTTTAGTACTGCTAAACTACGATCCTGAAAATTTTGAATTTTTATAACATTTCGGACATCAACTAAAATATGATGATTTCTTAAATTATACTTTCAATGTGTTCTGCTAATTGCCATTGAATCGTAATTTCACTTTCTCAGAAATACGTCTACGATCATAAATCCCATGCCAGTCCAGCTGGACCGAAGCAGCGGAAAAGACTATTGGTGAGTGTCATCGATAGTATCACCTGATACGAAGATGCTGAATATATTTAATCACTAATTTTGGTGAATCTATTCGCAGACCACTTCTTAGCAGCTGTCGCGGAGCGGAATATTCGGAACCGCTTTTGCTGATCTGAAGAACTTTTTGTGGAAGAACGTAAATCATCTGCTGGACTAGAGACTACCACTTTCTTCCGGCACGTCTTCCAATTGATTACTGAATATGTATATACCAGTGAGCATAATGTACAGCTGCATAAGATTGTGAGCAATAAAAATCAATTTCGAAAATATTCATTCGCTGTATCGTATAAATTTTCCATTTCCCAACACAGATTCCGAATACGAAACAATAAAGACATTCAGAGGCCCTTATAAGAACGATTACTTTTTCTTTCCGAGTCACGTGACATGTGAAAAGGTTTTTTTATTTGCAACACCTGCATGAAAAGTTTGATTCCGTTCGGACCGCTTAAAACCGATTTGGATGAAATTTGCAAGGCATACCGTTCTTATTCCG
>JAFFZH010003652.1:0-19426 GCA_018420115.1 Euura saliciscinereae
ATTTTGTATGTTTCACAGTCAGTCAACACCATCGGTATCAGATACTGATTTCTGTCCAAATCCGAGTTGAAAGATGCATTTGTGCCTGCCGGCACCCTTTCTAGTCAATTCAGACGGCCGCCATTTTAGGCAGATTTTTTTTATGTATTTGGAACCTATTTGGGGGGTGAGAGCGTCAAAATTCAAAAATGACCCTTTTAAGGACCACCCTAAGTGTGTATATTGTATCATTGGCTGGCCTAACTTTTTCTAACCGTCAGTGGCTGTCCTAACTTTTTCTAACCCTTCCCAGAACACCGTCTGCGTTGTATCATGTAAAATCAAATTAGTGCACAATCACGCCGTGTAGAATAATGCTCGTGCATAATAATGCCGTGTAGGATAATTTTGTGTATAATATTGTCTGAGGCAAATGCAGTTTGAGTCAAATTGGACTTCTCCCAATTATTCGTGCTTCACGAATAATGTTCTTGAGTCGAAAAGTATCGTATTTCTTGAACCAACTATTCAAGAGTATTCTATTTCTTGATTGTAGAGTATAATACTATTTCTTGATTGTAGAGTATATTTTTTAATATGTGCTAGCCGCGCATAGTGCATCATTCTTCATACGATACGGTAAAAGCTACCCCGAGCTATGGGACATTGTGCCCCAAGTATGCACTTCTCACAATTGGCTTATTTCCAATTATTGGAGCACCAATTGTGTCCCAATGTCTTAATTTCGTTTACTGGAATATATAGGGTATTCCATGCGAAGCGGGGCAGGTTTCGGCCGAATTGAGTTGGCGAATTTGACGCCCGTCCAGAATATCATTCCTAATTACTACCTTTGGATAAGTTTTTCGGAGTTTTAGATCCTGATTAGTTTTTTATTTTCCAGGAGACGTGACTGAATAAATTGTGTTAGGGTCCCTTCGATTCACTTGAAAATTTTACTGAACAGAATTCAAGGTGTCACTAAAGTGTGGTAAAATTTTCAGCCGCCCCCTTTTCTTTGTTCGCCGGCAATAAATTATATCATACAGCTAGTCGAAGGCAAAGCGGTGACGAGCCAATGAGTAACTGTCGCGTTTCGCGCGTGTCCGGCATTATAGGGTCACACTTTCTTGATAGAGTTTGAAATTACCAATTAGTATACTGCATTGACCAAAAGTTCCCCAATATGGATTTCATGAAAAATATTTTTTGCAACACCTGCCTGGAAAGTGTGATTTTCGAAGCGTTTATAGCGTGCGTAAAGTGCCACTTTTCCGAGCCGTGCAGAAAACTTTACTTTCCGCACTAGGGCTAAAGCTAAAGCCCTAGTGCGGAAAGTAAAACTTTCTGCACTGCTCGGAGAAGTGGCACTCTACGCACGCTATACACGCTTCGAAAATCGAACTTTCCATCGCAGGAATTACAAAAAATATCGTGTGTGGCACGTGCGGAAGGCGGAAGAAAAATATCGTGTGTGGCACTCACCTCGGCTCGCTGCATTTTCCACGAATACTCGTGTGATTACGGCACTCGCCTTCAGCTCGTGCCGCAATTCCACACTCGTATTCATTGCAAATGCGACGCTCGCTGTCGGTTCGCGCTGCTAACTTCACACTCGACGGATATCGGCCTCTTTCCGCGCTTGTAACACAATATACTATTGCGCCACACTTCCCTGGAAAGTCCTCTTTCGCGCAGCGTCTGGAGTCATCCAAAACAGACTTTCGCAAACCGATGTGCGAATAAATTTTTCTTACACCGCTAGTGGTGTATAAATTGGTGAGCATGCGTAAAGCGGACTTCCATTCAGGCGTGGCGAAAAATAGTGTTCGATAAATCTGCGAAAGGCGGCATGCCTATAACTCGTGCGACGACGCATCACTCGCCTTTCTATTCGTCTCCTCTCTGGCTCAGAAATCGGCAAAATAATAATTTTCATTTTCCAGTTATTCACTATCTCAGAAATTGAAAGCTACCGAACATGTTAATAATAATTCAGAAATAAATTTTAATTACTTCAATAATAATTTGAAATTATTAAAAAATCATAATTTCTCAAAATATTGTGACGATCGTGAACAAATTATGATTACTTTAAAAATAGAAGAGTATATGTATATAGTTGGAAATAAATGTTTTATTTTTTACAAAATTGGTAATTAGTGACGAATAAAATACTAATTTTCCAAAAAATAGACAATTAGTGGCGAATAAAATGCGAATTTTCCAACGAAAAAAAAATTGTTAATCAGTGACGGATAAAATGATACTTTTTACGGCACAGGCATTAAAAAGTCACTTTTTGACGCCTGTCTTCGTTCCGGCAAGTGGCACTTTATACCGCTAAGTTCAAAGTTGCGGTATAAAGTCTGTATTCCGCAACTTTGATGCGCAGTTCGAAGTGCGCATGTCAAAGTTGCGGAATAAAGTCTTTATACCGCAGGTTGCCCCCTCTCTACTACCTTTTACAGCAGCTCCTATACGCAGTTCGTGCGGAACTCAACTGGCGTCAAAGTGACTATTAAGGTGTAACGCAAGCTGTTTTCGAGTGCGTCTCTCTCGCTCCCACAGTACGGTCTATGGCACTATCTCTCTCGCACTCACGCACCTTTCATTTCCTCTTAATGCCTTTTCCGTAAAAAATATTGTATGGGGCGCGCGCAGAATGTAACTCTTCAGCAGGGTTATGTTTTTAGTACTCGCCGTTGCTTTACAAGGCTCGCCTTCGGCTCACCAGGTAAAACCAACGGCTCCTACGAAAAACATAACCTTGCCGAATAAACAGTTACTTTCTGCGCATGCCACATAAATATCTATTTCGACAAACATTTACAGATATCACATGTAATGTAAGAATGCAGGACACTGAAAATGAATCTATTTCATTTTTCTTTGTACATTCGTGAATAATTTTTTATTCAAAATTCTTTATACAGTGCGTTGAACCGACGTAGAACTGCCGGACTTAACTTTATCAACGCAGTCACAGCCGAAACGAATGGCGAAACGATCTTACCTGTGATTTAGTTTCGTCTTCTTCATCGTCGGTCGCGATTTGATCTCTCGATCTTCAGCAATTTAGACTTACACATTACTTATTGCTTGAATAATTGGCAATTTAGACTTTCACATTACTAATTCCTCAAATAATCAGCAATTTAGAATTTCGAATCACAAATTTCTTGGATCATTAGTAATTAATTATTTTTGACTAATTGACCATTTTTCGAACAATTAATGATTCTCTTTCTAGTGAGTGGCATTTTTTGAAAAATTGTGATTTTTTCTCGAACAATTGATCGATGGTTTGATTATCAATTGTTTGAATGATTGAAGAGATACTTCTACGTAATTGATGAATTTTGTACAAATGAGAGATTTGACGGAAGAAATTCATCATTCACCATATAATTTTGAATTGAATAATTCAATTTACAAATTTTCGCCACAATTTTCAGTCTAAAAAACAAAAAACTGACGTGCTTTCCCATGCATCTGTCACGTCTCTTCAGTGTTGTAAATATTATTATTGAATCATAAAGAGATAAAAATTTGTATGCTTCACCAATATTAATTGGAAATATATTTTCAATACTATCAAACAATATTTGCGAGTTCCAAAACAATTGATAATGTACAACCAAAATTTCCCTGGAATTATAATTTTTTCCGATTTCTGCTCCGGCTCGCCTTTAGACTCTGGCTGCGTGGTCACACTCGTCGTGCGGGCATTGCCACCTTCGCGCACTTGTTTCGGAAGATATTATTTGCGCATGTGTTGAATATGTAAGTCTTCTCTCACTATCTCTAACAAACCGTGTGCAGGAGATGACTTTTTGTGCAGTTGAGGCGACAGGTAATTGATAAAGGAAAAATGAAAAGGAGCAATCTGGGGATAAAAACATTAAGAAGAGGTACTCACAGGGGTGTCGTTGCTGGAACTACCGCAGCAGGGGCCGGCGTAGCGGCAGCGATCGAGGGGCTCTTACCAGCGGGGGGATTGTTGCTGGAATTAGCCGAGGTTTTTTTCGACCTAGGCGTTTTCTCTTGTTGTTGCTGCTGCTGCTTTTGCTGTTGCCTGCATTTAGCTCGGCGGTTCTTGAACCATACCTAAACGTCATACCAATTCATTCATCGCTTCGCAATGTTAACACAAGAATAATATTATATACAGGTCTCCCTCTCAATAAGTTCAGCTTCGGGGCGGTAGGGGAACATTTTTCCGAGAAACCATAAACCCCCACTCAAAGCCTACTCGTCGCTCGAGTTAAGAGGTCGCGTTGCCTCCGAATAAGTTCGGTCGCGTCTCTATGAATTAGCGTCTCGAACTTATTCGGAGGCAAGCGAATCAATCACTCGCTGGAACGTATTTGGAGGTAAGCGAATCAATTTCTCGCTTGAACTTATTTGGAGGCAAGCGAATCAATTGCTCGGTGGACTCAGAGCGCGTCATGGCGGGGGAAGCGTGGGAACTAAAATGCGGGGAAGTGAACTTATTGAGGGGGCACTTATTGAGAGGGAGACCTGTATTCCCCATGTTATAGTACTGTAGCGAAATAAATTTAGCTCTCCATCATTACCCCTCGTTGATTCTGTTTCTACGCGAACTACACAACAGTTTCATTTTGATAGAATGTGGAAAAGAATAAGTTTCGTGAACAGGTTGTACCTATCGCCGTATCAATATTCACTTTTCGCTCATGCTTCAGTGACTATACCGCAGCACAAAGTGCTCTAAGACAAATTTTAAGCCCTAAGACGTCTAGTTCTAAAACATAGCTTAAACCATAGACTGTTCGTTCATCAATAATTCTAAAAAGCAGGCAATTGACTCCTTTGCGACGTCTTTCGGGCGTCTCAGGGCAATTGGAGAATATTTTGTGCTACATGGCGGGTATGAAAATGAAAAAGAATCTAATTTTTTTGGTGGAGTCACATATATTGAAAAGGGGTACACGATAAATTTTCAAGTTCGTTTCAGTTTGCAGGTAGATCTGAATAACGATTCGAATATTACCGATAAAGATTGATCAACTTAGGGGTTGGTTAGCCGTTTTCTGCTCCAGCTTAATTTCAGATTTCCAAATTCAAGTTGAGAACGGGTGTCAGTTTCACATTGGACCGCAGACAGAGAGCCGCTGCGAAGCCCCGTGCGATCAATGTTACGCGGAGGTGAGCTTAGGTTTCTCGGGATTTTCTGTCGCTGGGGAACGACGACACGGCCTCGGCGTTCTTCCAATATCGTGAGGCTACCCAACTCTAGACTGTACCCCGTGTATAGGGTGACTAAGTCGAAATCAGAAATAACCTTCACCTGAGCGGAGTGAAATAAAACTTGACTTGAACCATCCCAGTCAACCTATCTCTAGTCGCACTAGATATTTCTATCGTAATATGATTTATATATATATATATATATATTAAGAATTATATAAGGTTTATATATATATATATATATATATATATCGGACACCGACACCTGAATAGATAAATGTTTGAGTCGTGAATTTAATATAACCGTTTCGAAGTTGATCCAATGAAATTTGGCCCCTATGTGAACAAAAGTTTTCTGTAACCACCTTCATTTCGCCAGCCAAAAGGTAATTAGCGAAGAAATTCTTAATTTATTACATGATGATAGCGTAGTATTCCATCTATGTAGGTGAAATTGACTGAACCAGTTGAAGAAGAAATCCACAGAACCTCGAAGACACAAAGGAAAACTGAAAAGTGTAAGTAGGAAAACTGAACTGGGATCAAGAGCTCTGCAAAGTCAGGCACCATTAAGTGCAAAGTCAGTCGGGTACCAAGACCGAGTGTACTATTCAATTCGTGTCATTGCATATTGCGAGCTCATCAGTGGTGACCGAAAGGCTAGAAACTACCTCATATTTTCCCTTCACCTGGCCTTTGTATTCAACATAGAAGTCGAACAGAGACCCCAGTACTATAGATTTCTGCACGTACCGTTAGTATAAGCTATATACTTCTCTTCTGTCGAAAATTGCCCTTCGTCGGTCTTTCTCTGTTACGAATAATGGAACCACGGGCAATACCCAGAACATATTTCTAAAAAACTCATTCTGAATGGACTTACAATTTGCAACGCTACGGTAAAGGGCAATTAGCGGAGTCTGGAACAAAAATATGCAAAAACCAATTGCATCCTGTGCTACCAAAACCGAAACCAAACAATTGAAAACGAGATTGATTGCGTATAGACTTAGTACACTTCATGTGGCGAGTTGATCTAGTAGCCAATAGGTGTTGAGTAATCATTGTGGGAGTCAAAGAGTGTATTGCTGTTGAATAGGACTCAATATTTGTACTTTGAGAAACATTGTTGGCCTCTTATTCACCATTGCTCAGTATTCCTCTAACGCGACCTGACAGGGTAATCAAGTTAGCTCATTAGAGACTGAAAATGGCAAATCGATGAAAGCCACGTGCCGACGTACACATACGCCTGTAAGGCCTATACATGATATGTATACAGGGTGTTCTAGTGTAATCTCGCTATGCAAAGATTATCCACTTCGGCAAACCTGGAACCAACTATATTATAATGCTGAAAAGTTGGAAGAAGCAAAAAAAAAAGAACAATTATTCAGAAGATCTCCAGCAATGATTTTGAGGTCAGCAATCGTGAACGCAGATGAAACAACTTCCCTCTTGTGTACGAAACCTTAATTTTACTCAATTCGAAAAACCCAAGCTCAGTGTATCCATAAGAGAAAGTTGTGATGACCCAGTATGCACTACATTGAACAGACTTTATGTTATCTTTTTAGTTTCAAGTTATTAATGTGACCCTCGGTGTAGTGACATATTGATTAAGTTGTGAAAAGATTGTGCCTGAAATACCAGCTGCCAAAAATGCTAGCAGTTGAATGCATCGAACATTTATTTTCTGTCCAGCGGAGTCACTTTATTGCGCAATTTGCAGGGCGTGTTTTGGTCTTCCCTGAAGTTTTAGTGTTCGACACGTGACATAATACAACGTATCACTACACGAAGGCATATCGTATCTGGGTAATGTATTGTATATAGATGCAACATGAACCTGTACTCGTGATTCTGGAAGGTTGATCTTAAGAGCGACTTCCTCACGCATGAAGATGTCCGGATATCTTGTCTTTGAAAAAAGGCCCTCCAGTACGTCAAGCTGCGCCCTGGTGAACGTCGTTCTCTCCCGTCGCTGCTTCCGAGGGTTACCTTCGAAAGTGAGTAATAAATAAGTGTCATCTCTTCGATGCACATAATCGTCGACTGCGAAAGTTTTGCGCCTATGACAATCACAATTTCGTTGCGCTTATTGATTAACACTAGAATGTCGTGAGGTGACTGATTACTTAGAACGGTTATCGAGTGCCATTTTTGTCCTTCGTGGAATCTCACTATTTTATGGGCGGATTATTCAATATTGACACAAATAATGTTGTAAGTTTACGAACAATATTTTGATTAATGCATTTGGCTGACAAATCGTTTTCGTTAGGTATGAGTGACACGAAGACAAAGCGCAGTACGCCAGGTAGACGCTTCAGTGACTGCAGGCAACGCAGTCATCACCAATTAAGTGTTCCTAGTTCAAGAATTTTTGCCACAGGTGTCATTTTTATTTCGGTTCATACATTTCATGTCATTAATATGATTCAAATGAGCCTGACCCACAGTTATGTCTGAAACGCGTTCTCATAACTCGGCTTCTATAAAACTCAGAGGATCCAGAGAATGCCTAAAGCAAGTTTCGAAATCATCATGAAAATAAAATAAAAAAATTAGAAATTAACATTCCTGTCTTTCCAAGTATCGAAAAAAGGCCGGATACCAAATTGGCCACTTCCTCCGCCGTTCTAGAGTTAAACTAGACTAGCATCGCCATTCTTGTATTGGGTCTCCTCTTACAGTTTGAACATATGCGAACATTTTTATTCTGCAATATTCAACGTAGTTATTGTTTGCAGCCGATTAAAACACTCCAGTACATTATCACACGCGTACATTTTCGTGTCCCCACAACAGCAGAATATAAAAAAATTTAAGTTCAATCCGAACATGGTTTTTTGCCCCCAATAATTATGTGGTTGAATATACTTTATGTATACGTATAGGTATATTGTTCAATTGGACCACTTGCTACGGATATGTAGCATAGTGTAGTATAACCCAGCATACTCCGTAGCCATGGCCTCAAGCCTCATCGCCTAGGCTTCAAGGACGTATGATCTGTTCACTGATAGAACTCAGGCTAGTCATCACATCCATCACGTAACTTGAAGAACTGACGCATAGATAAATCTAATTGCTTTTTGTTTTTCAATTCAATTTGATTTCGACAGATGCTTTACAATTGCCAGACTTTTGAATATTCTTTCGAAGTATATAATGGATATCGTCGAAACCAAAAACTGTTGTAGCTAACGTAAGATTGAGAAGAAGAGAAAAAAAAACACAATGTTCATATTTCACGATGGTACTATCGAATGAAAAATGTATTCATTGTACGAGTGGCTAAAACTCACAACCGTTCGAAAATACGCAGAATACCGCATGCGATAAATCGACAAATAGGTCCTACATTGATGGCCTTACACTGACGCGATTTGCAAAAACTCATAGAGATCTTGAAATTCATCAGGGTCTTTTGAGATATTGCGATTCAAACAGGACGAATTCATAACGACCACACGCAAGGAGGTAAGTGAGGGGGCTGGAAATCCACTGCAATCACTCAGGATTCGGGAAGCTCATGGGCACTTAAATAGTTCCCGGTGGCAAGTCAGTGATTTAAAGCAGATGATGGGCCGCATGGTCGTTAGTGGTCCACCCTGTATACATGGAGCGACGTGCAGTGAAAATAAGATTGAATCCACTGATCGTAGTCAACAGGCCTTTAGGGTGTGGGCAAAGGGTGATAGCTATACATGTTTGCATATATCATCGAATCCCAAGGGTAATTGGCTGCTGACTGATAGATAGCCATCGAGGAAATGTCTATGTCGATGTCTGAAGTACAATGTAAAAATTCTATTAGGATATTCGAAATGCGGCACTCACAGTAGTAGGACTCACCGGCGGTTGTGCAACCGGGGTAGCCAATGCTGGTGTGCAGGGCCTCAATGGGAGGTATTCCCAAACTGACGTACGGGTTGGTCTTCAGGCCACCATAAGGCCCCGATGTCGATGTTCCAAAACTGGCGGGCCCAAACAAGTCCGATGCCGAAGCGGTGGACGATGCCAGTCCGCCTAGGTCCGCGCCGCTCCCGCCCCCAGCGCAACCCGTCCCACCGCTCAGACTGTTTGGCCACATTACCACCGCCACTTCCGGTCCCTGTCGTCCACTCTACTACAGAGACGTCAGCGATCTCGACGCCCCGCCCTGGAACTGTAAGTCGAACTTGAGTGAAAATACCCTGTAAATTCTGCAAGTTCTTTGAGTTTGAGGGCATTTTTTGACTTTCGAAAGCGTCTGTGAAATAATTGAGCGACGCTCTCGTGAGCAGTTGGTCGTCGTCGGCATACCAACGGCAGCTGTGACGCCTGCCATGGGATAATCCCTGACTGCAACACGATTCCTCTTTCGCGTGGTGGATGCAACACCCCGTGTCTGCGCTGCCCCCCTGACGCGTCTAATCCCGATTTGATCCTCTCCGGTTGCGCACTCGAAACGCTATTTTTCCTACATAGATATTCACTCCGTTGAACGTCACATCGTGCGACGTATTTGGCCCATCCTGCATCTGCTCATAAACGACAGTATTGGAACTTCACTTGCAAGTGAAGTACTTCGACGTTATATATGAAGAAGGCTGCATGTGGAAATGTATGCCATAGACTTTGGCATGTCTGACATCTGTGGCGCAGACTTTTTAGCTAATCTACCGACGTCACACACGTGTTTCGGATTATGTTATTAATTCCTATTTACATTTATAACATCTCCATTAAGAGGTGATGCTTTCTTTTATAATGCTTTTACAGCCACGACAGAGCAAATAAAGAGCAGAGTGATAGTATATTATGCGGCATGTCCGTAAAGTAACTGTTGTCGGGCGAGGTTATGTTTTTCGTACGAGCCTTTGGTTTTACCCGGCGAGCCGAAGGCGAGCCTAAGGTAAAGCCAACGGCCGAGAGTACTAAAAATATAACCTCGCCGAAAAGTTACTTCACGGACGCGCCCCATACGATATTTTTTCCAGCAAAGGCATTAAGAGTCATTTTGACGCCAGTTGAGGTCCACACTACGGTCCTCATCAACTGTCGTTTAATACTTTTGTGTGGCAGCTCTGAGATGCGCAGTTCGTACCGCGTAACAGAAATCAGGAACTGCGCATGACAACTACGCGACAAAAATTTTTTTCGGTTAGCCATATAAAGTGCCACTGTATGGGCCGAAAAGAGGCGTCAAAAAGTGACTTGTTCATGCCTGTGCCGGAAAAAATATCGTTCCCGATAGTTCATTCAGGACCAGCTCTCAAGAATATATGGGGCATTCCATGTCAACTCGACCAACTTTCGCTCACCATTTTTGATTCGCTTCACGTTTTTCGTATGATATTCTCCGAAGATAAAAAAGTGCTTTTGAATTTCATCAGATTTTTTCCGCCAACCCTTATTTTTTTATGATTATTCGAACCTATCTCGAAATTGCATTTTTTTTTTAAATCCCCCAAAATTATGAAAAATCTCATTTTCCATCCCGATCATTTTGACACCCGTCCGATAATGGACCGATTTTTTTTTCTATTCTTTTTAGCACTTTAAACATTTTGAACGAACAAAACGCCAGTTTTCAACGTTACGAAAATCTCAAAAAATTCCCAAATACCCCGTGGTCAATTCTGAATCCGATACCTCTCGATTATTTTTTCCAACTCTCAAATATTCATGGATTCAGAATTGACCACGGGGTATTTGGGATTTTTTTGAGAAAAAAATGCAATTTTGAGATAGGTTCGATTAATCATGAAAAAAATAAGGGTTGGCGGAAAAAATCTGAAGAAATTCACAAGCACTTTTTTGTATTCGGAGAATATCACAAAAATTGTGAAGCGAATCAAAAATGGCGAGGAAAAATCATTGGTCAAGTTGACATGGAATGCCCCATATGTTACGTAATAAGATCTAGATCCAACTTGGTGTCCAAAGGTCCTTGAGATCGGTGATTCGTTATTATTACTATACTCGTACGATTACCGAATCCTTGAATGAACATTCAAGGATTCGGTAATCGTAATCGTTCAGCTTGTTCGCCATGTCGTGCACCGTAAACGTAGGTCGCGCCTAATCTTAGCAAATAGTTGTTTACAAACTTTGATAATTCATTATTTTTACATTTTATTACTCGAATTACGACAATTTTTTGCACTGGAAGAAATTGGATATTCGTACTGTCGAATCAAGAAACTCCAACAAATAATTGAATAAACAAAACTGGACATTTGACACTGATTGTTCTTTACTTTGGTTTCTCAATTCCTTCATTGTCTTTGTCAGAGCTTGAAAGAAATACTACTGAATCTCTAATTAGAAGGATATGAGGCTGTCCACGCCAATTTACCTAGCCTCCAGACCGCAACCTGATCTTCTTGTTGTCCTTGTTCTAAAACATTTTCTGAATTTTTTTCAGACTTTCCGGACAAACCCTTTCTGAGTTATGATTTTTTTCGACCGAAAGAAGGGACCATTTTGAGAAATCTGAAAAAATTCACCAGAATCGTATAATTAACGTAGAACAGTCTTCCGCTCGCGAGAATGTGGGCAAAATTTTTCCTATATTTTTATTTACCCGATCAAAACTTTTTTTGTGTTCAGAATACACTAAAACCACGACTTTTATCCACCCATAGATATATCAATACTATTTTCGAACTGGAAGAATGAAGAAAAAAAATGAATTCAACTTCATTTTTTTTCATTCTAACAGTTCAAAAATAGTATCGCTTAAAACAACATCTGATGTTTTAAGCGTTTTATGTTATGAAAAATCGTCACGCGAGCGCATAAATAGAAGGCTGTGAGGTTTGATAGTAATTTGTTTTAATAAAACAAGAGTACCGAATGTGGAGTATGGGTCAGTTATCCCGCAATCGTTGTCGCGAATAAACGTGTGTGGTCGAGTAATTAAACCTATTATGATTATTAAAAATCAAATAATTGTGACTTACCACAATTAACAAAGCCTCTGTTCAAAACAAAAATAAATCTAATGCAAAATGTATATTAAATAAGCGAAATGAATGAAAAATCATAAAAAAAACATTTTCGTTGCAGTGGGTGTAAAATGCAATTTTACGACCATGGGAGGTTTTTTAAAACTGCATTTACGTCCACATGCAACGAAAAATATCCTATGCAACACGGGAGTTGAATGTAAAACCCTAGTGTGCTAAAAAAACAGGAGAGCTGGCTCCGCCAGCCCTCCTGTTTTCTGATGCACGTGTTTTACATTTGACTCTCTTGTTACATAATATACTATTTGGTACCTCAGATTCCTGCCCTACGGGTAAAACCTGTACATTTTATTAGCATTGAAAATTATAGTTTTCTTTTACATTTTTCACTTGAATTTGGGTATTTTTGATTACGCGGAGGTTTTTCGTACTACGTGTCTAAAAATGGGTTACCTTGGGTGAAATTGACCAAGGAACGGCCATAGATTTGACCCACGACCAATACCTACAGAAATGTTGGCGGAAAATACTCAAAATTGACCAAAAGAGTCCCAAATCTTGGGAAATGGTGAAAAAAAAAATTGTTTTTGACTTTCTGAAGCAGCAATCTTGTAGAGAAAGAACCAACAAATCCAATGACCAAACCCCCAGATTTTTAGCACGAACCGTTCAAGAGATACGCGTTGTCAAAGTTGGAGAATCTTTTTTTTCTGCCAATACTGGAGTTTTTTGAGCTCGTTGGACTATGTCCCACCTATACAGGCCGATTTTTCGGCATCTACCACGGCTATCTGAATCGTGTAGGTGTAAATGGGTTATTTTTATTGAATGCAGAGATTCATGAGATTCTGGTCGAAGTAATTACATTTATTTTTACATGGAACAAAATGATGCGCGAAAATTTAATGAGGCCTTCTCGAATGCATTGGCATTAGGGGAGACATGTTCCAATCCCAAACCTGCCAGCTAAGGAGCTAAATTGGCCAAAATATATTATAACTGCAACAATTCCACTTCAACATGTGCTTTGTGAAGTAGCACTTGAAGAGGAGCTGAATAAAATGTATTTGATTTCCTCTGATCCGGACGAAAGTTTCTTCTCAGAATTTTGAGAAGGCCTTATTAAGGGTTCTTATTATTTTGTTTCATGAAAAAGTAAATTCAAATATTTTGACCAGAATCTCACGAATCTCATTTAATAAAAATAACCTATTGATACTCGATTTAGATAGTCGTGGTGGATGCCGCAAAATAGGCCTGTAGGTCGGACATAGTCCAACGAGGTAAAAAAAAGTCTATCCAATCGTCCAGGTATTGCCACAAAAACAAGACTCTTCAACTTTGACAACGCGTATCTCTTGAACAGTTCGTCCTACAAATCTGGGGGGTGTGGTCATTGGATTCGTTGGTTCTTTCTCTACAAGACTGCCGCCTCAGAAAGTCAAAAACAATTTTTTTTCACCATTTCCCCAAGATTTGGGACTTTTTGGGTTAAATTTGAGAGTTTTTCGCAAATATTTCTGTAGGTATTGGTCGTGGGTCAATTCTATGACCATATTCTTGTTCCTTGGTCAATTTCACATAAGGAAACCCGTTGTCAGACACGTAGTACGAAAAACCTCCGCGTATTCAAAAATACCCAAATTCAAATGTGAAAGAAAGCTATAAATAGCTGTAGCTGAGCCGATAATTTTTTTCAGGACCTAATATTCTGGCTTTTAACTACCCTCTAGGTGGGTAACGTGCCCACAACAAATCAGCCAAATCGAAGGGGGTGGGTGACAGGTCTGGCTTTTTTTAATAATTTTACTCTATAGGGGTCCAGATAGCGAACGTCACGAAAAATGTCACAGGAAAGCGTTGCGCTGGTTGAGCACCACTGGGTTGGCAAAATGCAACGAAACATAAGATCATCAAAATATAATTTATTGCACAAGAAACGCTAGAACAAGGGACATTTTCAATGACTTACATGCTTGCATTATACGCAAGATTAATGGATTTTTGAATTCATCTTAATTTTTTTTTTCAAATTTTCGGCGTTTACTGAATGAGAAAATGATTACAACAATTGTTGAATCTATTACAAAGAAAATTCTTCGCGCCTATACTTCAGGCACCTCAAATTCTAGTGTTGTATCAATGAAAATTTGGCCTCGGTCTAGATGTCACGTTCTTCTAGCACAATCGGAGATAGCACATTCTTCCACATGCTGTCGAAATCATGTTAGCTGTGTGCGCGAAGGAGTCAAGACTGCCAAATTGATTCCCGTTGCTGATCGATGTCGAAATGAACCGAGTGAGGGTGACGTTATGGAAAGAACAAGTAGAATCTGGTAGGCAGAGCAGATGCATACACCCCCGCGTGTACGGCTTATATTGAGCAATAAACCACGCATGGTTTGATTTCTATAATGCAGCGGTACCTGTGAATCGGAAAACCCAGAGCCCTTTTTAATAAAGTATTGTTCTTCGGGCACTCGCGAAAAGACGAGAGTGGGTACGTCTTTCTTTGCCTTCGCCTTAGTGGTTATATTAAAAACTCGACAGAAGGAGTTAGGAAACATTCAGGCAGGAAGTGGTGCTTCAGAACTCTTGTGCGGTAACTGTGAAATCGGCGAGGCGCGAGACCCTTTATTTTTTAGCGCTCTAGTTTGGCCACCAAAGCCCCTATCTCCCTCGCTCGATGGTCCTCTTCTGGTACTCGCCCCAAACAAGCGCGAGGGCGGATCTCAAGGGTCTCTTTCCCGTCCTGGACCTTTGCCAGGTCATTTGTGTGGGCCTTGGTTTCATGAATACCCCTCGCCGATCAATTGATTTCACTTTCAAGCGCCAAGTCCCCGCAGTGAATCTACTACAAACACTCTTTGTTGCAAACCTGCACGTCGGGTGTATGTGTAGAAAACCCGGCTAATGACTCCTAAATCTTTATTATTGGACTCGGCTTTCGAAACTTGAAGATGTCAAGCCTAGTTGCCCATAATAGATGACCGAGGAAGAGTCATGACAGCAATTATTCAATGATGCGCGAAAAATCAGAACCACATACGTTGTAGCGTTTTTTGAAATTCGTTCGAAGAATTTGGCACCTATGACTCAGAACATATATACCTATATACGTATTAGTAAACTAGAATGGCAAGACCTGCTGCGTCCCCGCTCATCGAGATCGAGTTGGCTGTCGGCTCCACATTGTTTTCGCAAGTGCTTGCTCACGAGGGCATTGTTGCTCGAGGATGCTCGAGGAAGTCAAGTTGTACCATGCGCCCGTATAAAGTAGCAAGCTTCTGTATTTAATCCTGCGTGGGTGGGGGTGCAGGTACGCGTAATAACTCAAATCTGGCGCCGCAGACATGATTTATACTTCGGAAGCTATATAAGATATCCATAGTTTGCGAACTGACAAGCTTTTAGGTTCACTTTAGTATGGCGTTGCAGCGTGTACTTTAGTATCAAAACGTTGTAGACACAATAGCCGCGGACATAAAAGTAAAATAATAATAACGGCATGATATTAAATGATTTTGACTCTTTGGCAGACACGTTTGACCGACATCCCGGAATCTGACATTTAGATTCAGTCCGCAGTTTAGATTCAAATGGTAATTTTACTTAGTATTGTATTGGAGTTATTTGCATGACACTATCGCGTACATTTTGTCGTTCTGTATCCAGCCATTATTGAAATTAATTCCGTTGACATGTTCGCGGCGATTTTTGTCCCATTTAAGCTGCTCTGTATGAATTTTAACGAAACTGCGTCCAAATTATACGGGTTGATTGTTACAGGATCAAGCCGCTGTGCTTCGGTGTGGAACACAAAAATTGATTATTAGGTATAATTCAAAAATTGAAGTTGCAAAGAACAACACACTTCTAATTGGGTGTTTTTCAATGGAGAAATGTGTATATATTTATATATAATGTGCCGCCTTCATAATTTCTAAAGACGGTCAGATTCCATGTAATTTCGATTTGTTTGTCTATCCAAAAAATTATCCAAAAATGATACAGGTATTGATGTTTTGAACAAATTGTCATGCCAAGATCCGATGACTTTCCCTCTTATATTTCCCTCCGGTGATTTAGGATGGAGTCCATCAATCAAACAAAACAAAAATAGCACCAAAAGGTTGACTGTTTTACAGTACTATGCATACCGGTTGGCATACAGACCCAAAAATAAATTCAACCCGATTTTATTTTGCGGCCGTTTGACACAACAATATATCATACAGGCATTTATAATAATCGACAGTAACAGATTAAACTACTTCCGATACAACCAAAAAAATTTACGAATAGAATGTTATCAGGGTTTGATGGATCATGTTTCACATAGTGCATCTAATGATTCCAGTAATTTCGAAACTAAAGAACGGTTGGGAAATTTATTTATTTTACCATCCACATATATCGGAAGTCCAAGGCATATGCAACAAAATTATCAGGATGCTATGGCTATGGTACGTGAAATCGGTAGGCCCGATTTATTCGTCACGATTACTTGTAATCCGAATCGGCCGGAGTTCAAAAGGATACTTCAAAATTTTTCTCCCGGAACAACACTTAATGATATTCCAAACATAACTGTCCGACTATTTTACCTAAAGTTACGTGCGATTGTTGCTCACATAATGAGTGGCAAAATCTTTGGAGAAGTCTTATCATACGTATATACAATCAAATTTCAAAAAAGAGGTTTACCTCACGCACATATAGTATTTGTATTACATTATAAACGTCAATTATCCGAATGGCGATTTGGTTTATTGGAAAATTGTCGACTTTTTCAAAAATAAACAGATGTAAGAACTCAAATATATAAGAATGTTGATTATTTTTTAAAGACATACATATCTAACTTTGTTCTGTGTCATTGAATGATACGATGATTAAATGTTTTCAGTTCACTAAAATGTACTTGTGATAATAACCTATTGATGTTCATTGTAGATAAATATATGTATACATATATAACTTTCATCATTTCGAAAGAATCGACGTTTTTTCACCCACGGAATATTGCTGTTCGGTTATCCGAAATTTCGATTATCCGAAAGGCACCCGGTCCCAATTGATTCGGATAATCGACGCTCTACTGTAATAACAAATTGACGAACCCTGATGACATTGACAAAGGTGGGAGATAAATTTGTTAGAGTAGATATTTCTATGGTTGTCCCGTACAATGATGTATTGCTATTGACGTACGAATGTCATATATGCATACATTATTGTGCTTCAATTCATAGTATTGAATACCTTTTCTTATACTTACATAAATGCCATGATAAAGCATATTAGAAAGTACAGAAAGAAAACACAGAAATGAAAAAAAAATCAAGTCCCGAGGAAACACACGACGAAATCGCAAAATTTCTTGATGCCCGATACGTCAGCCCTGCGGAAGCTGCTTGGAGGATCGAAGAGTTGCCGATTTCCCGAAGGTCACATTCTGTCACCCGTTAGCAGTACATACGAAGAACCAACAACAAATTCTCTTCGAAGAAGACAAGGAAGAAGAAGCATCGAAAAAGGAAACTGGAACAACTTGAACAGCATGGTTAAAATTAAACCAAAACGACGAATATGCTAAAAAAATGCAATATCGTAATATACCAAAATACTCTTTTGACACAAGTAAAAAAATGTGGATAAAACGAACCAAATTTTCAAATACAATTGGTCGCTTGAATAGTGTAAGTCCGAAAGATATTGAAAAATTTCATTTAAGGTTAATTTTGAACAGAATTGTGGGTGCAACTTCATTCGATGATTTGAAATTTCACGAAAATATAAAATATGCTACATTTAAAGAAACCGCTTTGGCCATGGGATTAGTAGAAAGTGACTACGAAATTTACAAAATTTTCGAAGAAGCCTGTTCTATCGTGTTGCCAAAACAATTAAGAAAATTTTTTGCTTGGTTTCTCATAGCCGATAGTACACCTTCGTCTTCTAAAATTTGGGAAAAGTTTGAAAACAATTTTTGTGAGGGTTTTCGCGATAATCACGAGACACGGGCTTTACACGATATAAACGATGTTTACATACACTGTTGAAAAAATTTGACTAGAAAAAATGTCCCAGCAGGTCCACTCTACATTTGTGTTATATTTACACATTTTTTAATCGATATAACACAAATGTGTTATATTTACACATTTTTTAATCGATATAACACAAATGCATACCATTTTAACATCAAATGTGTTGTTTTGACATCTTTTTTGTTCACTTGAACAATAAGAAGTGTCAAAATTAACATAAAATTTTGGGTGGACCTGCTCTGACATTTTATTTCTAACCGTGTACATATTCGCCAGTCATATTCTTAACCATTGACTATTCCACTCGTAATTCCGTGGCTCAACTACCTTTTATCGTTTGACTTTCTTGTTTTAACTGTTGACTTCTTGTGCTCACACAGTGACCGAGCGGACATGTGTTTCTTTAACCGCCTTTTTAAGGTATATGCACTTGTGCTCTGTGCCTTGTCATATCACTTACGTTGTTGTTGATTCTCTTTTCAGTCAGACCGCCGTTACGACCTAAGTACACCTTTATTAAGTCCCACGCTACTTTAAGTTCTCTTTTTGTCATAGGTAATTATTCTCCACTAATCCTGTACACTCGATGTTAGCCGTTTTTTACTCATACCAATAAATTCTTTTTTCAGTTTCCGATGAAGACGACGAATAGTCGTAGAAACGTTAAAGACATTTCCATGGGATCGAGTTGATTTATTTGACTCCTTCCGTTGACTCGACCTGATCGATTTATCCTTAGATTCTAAGATGTCGAGTGATAGAGTCGTTCCCAATTTCCAATTATGTTAGCATTTGCGATGACAATAAATAAATCTCAAGGTCAGAGTTTTGAAAGTGTAGGGATATATTTTCGTAAACCGTTATTTTTCCATGGCCAATTATATGTAGCTCTTCCACGGTGCAGAGATCCAGAAAAATTGTTTTTTTATAACACCTGCGTGGAAAGCTTGATTTTCGATGCCTGTGTCTGGTTTGGAAAGGGCCCCTTTTCAGATGAGTGAAAACACGTAATATTTCTTCACTATCGCGCAGGCGCACATCGTGCATTATCGTCATTATTTCACTAACAGGCATGCGCACATCGTGCATTATCGTCAATATTTCACTAACAGGCATGCGCACTTCAAGCAATCTACGTTTCTTCACTATCACGCACGCGCACTTTGAAATAAGTCAGTCGTTCAGTAGCGCCATCGGTCGGTGGCGACGTCCAAGCGT
>JAFFZH010003666.1:0-70293 GCA_018420115.1 Euura saliciscinereae
CCGAATGTGCCCGCCAAGTACGTAGCTCTCGGAATGATGTTCCGAAATCCTCACACGAAACTCCGACTTGACGACGTAGACTTGCTGAGAGATCGAAGGGGTACGCTCGGTGCTTGGTTTCTTTCTTGATTTCACGACAGAGACTGGCGATACGTTTTGCTCATTTTTGCGTGGGTACTTGGCGGCTTTTTTTACATCTACGATGTTTTTGTGTTGGATTTTATTCATTCGGAAACAGTACATGGTATAAAATTATTTTTATACATATATATAACGAATTTAAACGTTATTTTTAATAGTCTGATACATTATTCGTGAGTTAAAAAATTGAATTTGATGTGTTAAGGTAATTAAAATAAACGAAACCCATGTTGTAAAAATATTACACATTGTGCAACTGGCGGGTGTTTTTAATTCGATGTTTTAACACGGTCGCGACGGTGGCGGGAGATGCGCCCGTGCCTGTGTCCGTGCCTGTGCGTTGCACATAGGGCAGCTCCGATTGGTTTTAGAGTGCGAGTGAGTGATAAAATAGGTAAAGATGGACGAAAATGGCATGTAAGGTGTTGTTAAATTCCAGTGAAATGTTTGGTTATTTTCGCCGCCTAGGATGGGAGGCTGCATAGGCATAACAAGGGCCAGGAACGCCTCCGTTGACGACACTTCGGGTAATTCTACAAGGACCAATTCAGGTGAATACGAAAAACTATACAACGTCAATAACTAACCTTGGAACTCACCTACCTCATATGGGTCACCGAATAAATTCTCATTATTTATTCATATGCCGTCGATAATATTCACATCGTACGACTATTAGACGTTCTCTAACCTCTTTATATCGCCATACGGTATTTCAACCGATAAAATAAATAAAATAGTCGACTGGAAATATAGATAAATTCACAACTTTTCACTAAAATCTCTTCATTCTTATTTTCGATAATAATTTTTATTGAACCGATTACGTTGCACTCCGTCACCTACGACGTAAAAATTTTAGCCTTAAGAATAATAAACGTATTTTTGATAAACATGTTTACAGCATATATTAAATTTCTCACTTTCGTCCACCGAACAAAGACACAGAAAAAAACAAGCTTCTCCTTCTTTATCGATATTCTCAACTATTAAAAAAATTTCTCTTTACAATTATTACATAACGTCATATCTGTGTCTCAAATTGCGCAACGAAAAAATTAAATAAAATAAAAAAAAAATACTGTCTCCTCTCAGGCAATTCTAGAAAGAATCACCCGCTTTGCCACGAAGTAATCAGATGGAAGTCAGACGTACCGTTGACGGAGGGTCAGCTGAGAAGCAAAAGAGATGAATTTTGGGATACCGCGCCAGCTTTCGACGGCCGCAAGGAGATATGGGACGCCCTGAGGGCAGGCGCGACGGCCGCGGAAGCCCAGGACTACCAATTGGCCCAGGCAATTTTAGACGGAGCTAACGTCTCCGTGCCGAACGGATATTTGACGGAATGCTACGACGAGTTGGGAACGAGATACCAAGTCCCAATTTACTGCTTGTCTTATCCCATAAATATCGTGAAGGAAGACAGCGGGAGAGACTCGCCGGCCGATTGTTCGGGTGAGAAAAAAATTTTTAACAAATTTTAACAGAGATTTTTTAATCATTTCGTATCTACAGAACCCGTCGACGGAGGGACAGAGATTACCCTGAAGCTGAGGCTTTCCACTACCCTAGGAGATGTTAAATTACCAGTTTATAGCAAGGACACCATAGGAGCAGCGAAGAAAAAATTACAGGTTTGTATCTATCTACGCCGCTTGATAAGACCGCTATCTGTTAATCCTCGAGCGTTGTTTCTTTATCTTGATTAATGATAACGATCTTTGATTCTTTTCAGAGCCAAGAGGGCCTCGAGCCGTCGAAACAACGGTGGTTTTTTGGTGGTAAATTGCTAGGGGATAAAATGCACATAGAAGAAGCAAAGATCCAGCAGAGTTACGTGATACAAGTAATCGTGAACCCGGACAAGATCGATACAAGCCCTACGAAGACCAGTTGAACTCGATTTTTAATCGCTTGGCGAATACCGAAGTTCTGGCCATAATAATAAACATCTTTGAAGGACATTCCTCGCGCACTCATACAGACAACGGAAATTCGATGTGTCTATTTATTCGGCGATGATTCGTAGACTATTTTTACTCTTATTCCGCGTCAACTTTTCTTTTACTCTTTATTTTATTTTTATTTAAATTACCTGCAGCGTAACGGCGTTTGGTAACATTCCAATTTTTTTATTTTTTTTTTAATTTCTTTCACTATTCATGATAAAAAACAGAAAAAAAAATGGAATGTTTTCAAATTTACGTCAGAGAGTTGAATATCTGTGGCTAGTACTTGTGATTTTTTTTCTTAAAACTACATTCAATTCTGCGATATAATTTTCTTTTGTCTGCCTCGATGATGTGATATGATATGATCGAGTTTGTAAATCGACTGAAATTTAACCCGAGTGTTCAGCAGGTCCAGCAACCGTAAAAAAAGATGTTTCGGCATAGCGGCTCATCTATATTTTTTTTCAATTCCAAATTCTATCGAAGAACGATGCCTGAATGTTGTACTACGGGCTTCTTATTCCTTCCTACAAACTAGAAGATACACAGAGCGAAGGTTTTTTCTTTTGTGATATATTGCACAACATTTAGTCGAACGATCAACAATTTTTTATCTTACTTATCGTCGTCAGCGTTTTTTATTCCTCTCACTAGTTTCGAAAGAGCATCTCGACGTTTTGATGGCACCCGAGTCCCACGGTTTTCTCACAATCTTGAATCAATTATGAGACGATGAGTGAATTCGTTTTATCCCTGTAGAAGAAATTTTATCGACTCAAAGCTGAAAAATATTCTTTTTTGCGGTAGATGAAACGATTCATTCTAAATTATGCACATTATACGTACCTTACATTTTTTTTCTTTTCAACGATTATACTCAGAAAACCGAGCATTTGATCTAAAGCAGCTGAATTTTTTTCTAGGAATTGTATTAACCACTATTTTATAATATATGGGTGTATATATTTATTATTTTAATGCATTTCATGCGACGCAACTATCCGCCAGTTTAAATTATTCAATATTCGAAGAACGATGTGAATGAGAAAACTACCTGGACTAAAAAGTTTTTGGCTTTTCATGCCTCGAATGAGTTTAATTTCGACTAAATTCTACATTCTAAGACGCCTCGTATACCTAACTGTCTTTATTATTTATATCAACGAATACTCCACACAGGGTCTACGTGAAATTATTGAATATCACCTTAGAATACCTATGAATAGATAGAGGAGAGATGCAATTTAACATTTGTCCATTGAAAATGAAAGAAACTAAAAGAAAAATCAATCTTTTAAAATAATAATTGTCTCAGTGCCTGGAACATTATTATTATTATTATGCAGACAATAAGACTTGAAGAATAAATTAGAAAAAGAAATATAAATCATCTTTTCATCTTAGTCGCATCGATACGAACTAAGTGCTCTTTCAAAGTCTGCGTAGTCAAGTATATTGAATAGACAAGAGCCGATTAATCTCTTTATCAAATTGTAAAACGAAAGTCTCGCATTTATGTACTGTAATAATAATAATAACTACAAACTAATTACCTAAACACTAGCCGATAAATAACTCTCGTAACGGTGTAAACAGATTTTATCAGACTGATGGAAAAAAAAAATAATTAAGAAGCAAAACAAAAGAGAAATTTTTTTATAATTTAATTATATATAATCGATTCTGTCCGATGTAAAAAGAAATTCAAACTATATTCGTTTTTATCTTTGAAATTTTTAACTGTGATTCGATATCTCACGGGTGAAATTAAATATTTTATTTAATTGCAGATAAAAAAGAGAATAAATATCGTCACGGGTTAATTTAAATTTTTTATTATACTATATTTTTAAACTAATTATTATTATTATTATTATTATTTTAAAACTGACCATAGAGGAGAAGAGAGAAAAATGAACTTTGCAATCGTTACATGCAGCCATGTCACAAATAAATACTCGTATATAGCTATAATGCGTTGTTGCGCTTCGGCAAATGAGATTGACGACCGATTAAAGCGTTGATACAACATTAATGAGATCACGAATATGAGAATTCTGTACATATAATTAAAGTGTTAACAATAAATAAGAAAAAAATAAAAGTGCAATTTCTATTAGCGCGTGGTTAATTCATAGCGCAAATAACATTGCCGTATCGGACCAATGTGTATAAGAAAAATAAGAATATTGATGATAAAAAACAATGAAAACAAAAAATACAAAAATGATCAAAAAATATGAAAAAAAAAACAGATATAAATATTAGTATAAAAATAATTAAGTGACTGATTGGAGCTGACGAAATTAGTACATATACGACTCATTGTACTCGTTAGTACATATAAGTGCTCATTGATGAATTTAAATAATTTTTTTGACGATCAACAAATTCTGGTGAATGTGAAATTCTCAAAGAGAAATAAGAAATAAAGATATCCGTATAAAACGCAGCGTTAAAAATTATAGTAACGTTATTTATGGTAGCGATTAAAAATTAAGAAATATACAATTTTTGTAACGATAGAAAAAAGAAATAAAGTAAATAAACTTAACTTGGAATATTTAAGAAGAAATAAACAAATTCCAATCAAGTCAGTTTGGAAGTGGAAATTTAGTCTAAGGACATAAAAGAAAAATTATTGAAAACAAAAATACAACAAACAATAAGTATCAGGCTAATCGTTCATACATCTTTTTTTCAAAATTTATTCTATGACACAAATTTATTGTGTGTGATTTAAAAAAATGAAATTGTTGTATTAATTAAGAACAAACATACAAAAGAAAAAAAAAATGAAAACGTAGATTTTTAATATAAATTGTATAATTTTAATTATTATTATATTATAATTTAATTTAATTTTTACAAATAAAAAAAATTGTAATAATAAACTAACTATTATTGCACACTGCGTTGACGAATAAAAAATCAGCATAATGTTGTGAAATCATTTTCTCTTTCTTTATCCAATACCAGAGTATAATTTTCTATAAGTAAAATAAAATACGAGTAATACTGTTAATTCGGTCTATTTATTAACACCGACGATCAAGCGTTATTCTAATTTGTACAAATCTTCATCGTGGATATATTTATTTAAAAATGAATTTCAAATCAATCACTTCGGCAAGTGTTTAACGTATTTTAATTCATGGCAAAGCCACGTAGCCGCGGATAAAAGCGCGAGACTTCCAGATTGATGCGAAGCGGCAAGTGGAATAGGAACGTAATTCAGAAGAGTCGTTATTCCCAGGAGAACTTGAAGATATCCAAAGCACAGGACCGCCGTTGCCGCCTTGGACCCTCTTCCGGGCAGCGGATACCTCCGAGAAACAAACCAGGTCGCCGTGATCATGGAGAGAGTCGTGATCCCCTGATTCAAAGAGCACAAATTATACATCGTCAAATCTAAATACCAAAGAAAAGAAAAAAAAAACCTACCAATATTCTATGATCGAACTGCACCGTTGTCGGATTCTCCGTAAAGTTTCTCAAAGTCGGTGAGATCGCTAGAATATCGTCCGGTATCCACTTGTCTCCCATTTTTGGAAACGAGTTATAAACCAGACCTGCGTCCATTCCAGCAACAAACGCTCCGGAGATGGCGGTCAGGAATATAAGTCCCTTCGTCGAGTGCGTCATCATCCTGAGTTTCCTCAACCCCCGCGTGACGCTGGTACTAACTTTACCAGCGCTGAAATAATCTACGGGTATTTTTTTAGCCGGCATCAATATGTCCAAGGCATTGTAGAGGAATCCTGTGTATATGACCAGCGCAAGTCCGAGATGAGAGGCGAGCCGGTACTGCGAGACCCTCGGGACGTCCGAGGGACCGTCGAACCTGTCTTCCAGGCCGGATTTCACCATGTACCAGCCCATCAGACCCTGCATTCCTATCAGAGTCCCCAGAGCCATGACTCGTAGCTTTGTCCTTGAATCCAGGTACCCCTTCCCCCAGAAGTAGGTCGCTGGGATCAGGAACGCAGCTCCTATCGTACGACCCCACATTCGATGGATGTACTCCATCCACCAGATTCGCTTGAACTCCTCCAACGTCATGTGTTTGTTCGTTCTGTGGAATGATAAACGAAGATTAGGCTTTTCGAACTGAATTTCTCTAAGCGGAGAAGTTCTTACATCTTGAATTCCGGGAACTGTTGATACCTCTCGAACTCCGCTACCCAGTCGGCTTCTGTTCTCGGCATTTTTTCCCCCAGCAGTTTCCACGTTACCATAGATAATCCAGATTCTGTGAGTCTGGTTACGCCGCCTGAATGAATAAAAGGCGAGGTAAGAGAGCGAGAATCGTACGATTGGAAAGAGTTTTATTGCAGTCAAATCGCCCTTAGAATTTTTACAATTCGGGAAATTGGAATGGAAGTACAGAATTTATAATTAAATTACGTAATCTGTCTTACGGCTACTTTCCATAGGTCTGATCGACGACTACGCTAACGACGTACTTGACGCAGCAGTAAAAAAATATGTAACCGACTATACCTAGGGCTACGGCGACAAAAACCATCCCGCTGCACGTGAGCATCCATGTGCCGACTATCTTTTTAGTCTTGGGGGCGGCTCGGGACGCGTAGGCGACAGCGACGGTTCCGGTCTGTCTGAAAAGGCTCTGTATCTGTGGAGTTTGATTCGTTATTTTTGATGCCCGATGGGACTGAGCGGTTTTAATAACTCGCCTTTGTTACTCTGGATGGAAATCTACGCAGAATTGTGAATCCGTTCGATACGGGATTTTTCATTGGGGCAGAGGCGGCGAAGGTTCTCCCGGCGTAACAGGAACCGTTAAGATTCCCGCGGGTGAAAACTCGCGAAGATTGACGAGCGACGCTCAACATTTTTACTCTGATTGAATAAAAGTGGAATTAAAGAGATTGCATGATTTTTGTAACGATGATGCAATTTTTTTTGGATTATTGTAAACAGATTTTAGGTTAGGTTGGGTTATTTTTCTTACATGGTTGCGTTGATCGTACTAAATAATTTATGAATAATAACTAAATCGAGTTTAATTAATTAATTCTGATATTCGAGGCGATGAACGGATTCTAATAACTTATAATCATCAATTGTGGGGGATTCGTCAAGCTGTCAGCTAGCAGACGATAGATTCGATAGATCGTAGGAATGGCAGAAAATAATCGATTAATCGGAGCATCGCTTATTTTTCTCCGATTGATCGATTATAATCGACTATTTTCGTCACTCGATTAATCGGCAGCATCGATTATTTTTCCTTATAATCGATTTTAACCATTAAATAAGATAATTTTTATTACTTTTTCTCATGCTTCTGACCCAAATTTTACTTTATTTCAATTCTCAGTGACGGGCTTAAAAAAAATCAATATGTATTTTCAATATTTCGATAAGATTTACACTTGAAATTTTCTTCATACTAATAGCGATTAATCGATTATTTTACACCGATTAAATCGCGTTATGTTCGATTATTTCTTTCGATAATCGAATTATCGATGCATCGATTCTTGCGTTTGAATTAAAAGCGCCAAAAATCTCCGACACTTTACGATTGAGTAGAAAAGACGATATTTTGCGGCCTCTTTTCGTTGTATGATTACTAGAAACTGTTTATTCAAGAGACAAAAACTTGTTAGAATGTTATCTCGCTTTTCAGAGCGCGATTCAGAAATCAATGTCCATACATACTGCGAGTAAGCCTGTATGCTGGCCACTAGGTGCGCCTGAAGCAGGCAACCGTACGTACGTACCATAAGAATTAGAACGTGCCGTACGTACGGTTGCCCGCTTCAGGTGCACCAAGTGGCCTGCAGCATACAGTGTTACTCGCAGTATAGGCAGTATCATGAAGACAGATTTTTTTTAATTCTATAGAAAAGTTTCCTCAGATTTGAAATAACAAATGTTTATGTGAAATAGGTGCGTGGTAATAGAATACGATTTTTAGAAACCACGATGATGTTAAAAAAAAAAACTTCTGATGATTGTAAACAGCAATTGAAAATCATTTATTCTCAAACGCCATGTGACGCAGGGCTGGGTAAAATGCATCTCCACAACCATTTGAAATGTAAAATAGAAAATGGAATTGAAAATGTATTTAAAATGTAAAATGGAAATGGTTTCTCGGATTCACATTTAAAATGGAAAATGGAAAATAGGTATTTAAAATGGTCTACAAAATGCAAAATGGTTTCTTTAAAATATACATGAAATAATGCAGCACAAATATTTTGAGTCCCTACATCACCATTCGATTTTTGCACTTATATCAGCTAGGTCAGAGCCGAAGTTCCATATCACTCATCACGTAGATGTATGTGTATGTATCATTTAATTCTGCTGAACGAATTTCATGCTCTACTTGATTGTCATTTTTCTGCATTGTTTATTACTATTTCTGACCAAACTCATCATCATGAATTTCCTGAATGTGAATTTTTTGCAACTCCAACAATGAGATTTTTCATTCAACTTGCCGAACCTAATCACTGAGTTACTGAGAATGCGCACGATTTCCTTTACGTATAGAAAGTCGCATGATGTGTTTTCCGGTACAGAATTGGAGAAAAAGTACAAAAATCAAGCTCAAGTTCCGCACATCACATATTGTTATTATTCATTATCAATTTCTTGGCAATGAAATGAAAAATGTCCACCTTTCTGAGAATTCTATTATCAGTCAAGCTGTTGTGAAAAAGTGATGATTTTGTGATTATTGTCAACATTGATATACATATATATATCAGTCGTCGCTGCAGATACCGGTAAACCGGAAACGGAACTTACGCGAATCGAATAGAATTGTCTACCAATTCTTTTAGATTATTTGCAATTTCAAAAAATTGGCACACGAGTGTTTAGAATTCGATTGAATTCGATTCAATTCTGATTTCAGTATCCTCAATTCGATTTGGTAATTTACTGGGATAAATGAGCTGCTATACCTACTATAGTCAGATAGTTTACCTATTTGGCAATTTTTTAGCTTGATTTTCCGCGATCATTCCTGGTACACATTATTTGGAATGAATACGAATGTCATCAAATACCTAAATAACTATTTCGCACTTGAACTAATTGGTACGCCCACCATAATTCCTCCCTCACTACTCAAAAATCAGTGGAAAAAAAACTTCAGTAATACGAACATAGAAATTGATGAACATGAAAAGATTTTCGAACGTCAGAAAAAATACCATTTACCATTTGTCAAATGGGTAAATGGGTAGAGTTTGGCATTTTAAATATCAAATGTAAATGCTTTTAGAAATTCCATTTGAAATAGAAAATGCAAATGCCATTTTGCATTTAAAATACCTATTTCAAATGGAACCATTTCAAATATTACCCAGCCCTGATGTGACGTCATATAGTACCTCGGCCGCTGTGTTCGTCAGTTAACCATGGTGTCGTGTAGAGCGCCATCATTCGTTCGATCTGTGCGCAGAAGGTACCGCGTGACGTCACGTAAGACCGCGGAATTCAAACGCTAGATCGAAAAACTGTATTTACGTGATAACCAAGGATAAACAATTACTTGGCGCGCCAAGTTTTTCATCAAGCTTGATGACCAAGTTATCAGACAAGAAGATTAAAAACTCATGAAACTCCTCTGATTAGCTCATTGGTTCCGAAATCCTTTAATATTTGTTTGATTAGGAAGCTACTGGTCTATATCTATCTATGTATCATACATCTATCTGGCTTGCCAAATCTGTTCTGAAAGCTATAATATTTTGTATTATTGCTACCACCCCTTTATCTCACTTTTGTTTACTTTCATCTTTGTCTTGATCGGGTCGTCTTACTAATGCCTGTATCAACAATGTCTCAACCTAATCTGCTATTGTATGCTTTCGCTTCTATGTCTATACATAAACACTCAGCCTTGGGCTCCACCTCTAAATCAAATAGGTGAATGAATAAGAAGGTGAACAAACAAGATAAAGTTATTCAATGTATTTTTTATTGATTTGATTCAGACAAAAATGTGTGCAAAAAAAATGGCAAAGATGGAAAAATCGAAAATCGAAGGTATAAGATTCGGAACCTGAATCGATAAAAAAAAATATCGAAAAGGATGTACGAAACACAAACAGTTGCCAACGGACTCGGCACCTGACGGATCATCTGTCAAAATGACGTTTTGAGAACACATTAAATTCATTTTCGGCAGGCTTTAAATTTCCCTCACAAAATCACCATGAATCTAAATCTAAAAAAATAGTCAAATTTTGGTCCTTCAATCTCTTTTCGGCTGCATAAAAATTCTTTTTATATATAAATCGTAATGGCTAAAAGAACGAAAAAGGTCCAAGGTGGAAACGGATCCGGGGAGGTTGTGACGATCTTTTTGGGCCAGGCAGGGGTACAGATGGCGAATGCATGCTGGGAACTGTTCTGCATCGAACACGGAGTCAAGTGTGACGGATTCCTGTACGACGGATTCAAAATCGTCGATAAAACCTTCCAGACATTCTTCGCTCCTTCTCAAGTACTGCTTGATGATCTTCGTTTTCAATTTTTCACCCCGTTTATACGAATCTGTTCAGAAATATGTGCATTTCCGTTATCACCGATCCATCAAGCCCTATAATTTCTCTACGATAGTCCGGGAAGCTGGTTCCTCGAACCGTGATCGTGGACCTTGAACCGTCGGTAATAGACGAGATCAGAACCGGCACTTACAGAAATCTCTTCGACCCATCGAGTCTGATTACCGGCAAAGAAGACGCTGCGAATTGCTACGCGAGAGGATATTACACCGTCGGATCCGAGGCGGTCGATCTTGTCCTTGACAGAGTCAGAAAAGTGTCCGAAGAATGTCCGAAGTTGGCCGGTTTTATGGTTTTCAGGTCATAATGATAATCGCACGTGTTTGATAAGTTTCTGGAACATCGTTCTACATCTTTAAGAAAATATCGTTCTTATCAATTCGCAGCACGTCATCGACAGTCAAAAATAACTCATTGGGATAAGGAATGTAAACATAAACTTGCGGTCCAATTGGGGTTTCGCATATTCACGTTCCTTTTTATTTTTATTCATTATTTTAGTACTTTACGATGAAAAATAATCAACACAATTAATTTTCTGGACCCAAAAATTGAAAACTCAACCTTCCATTTTCGATAGCATTATACAATAACTTCCTTTTTTCTCTGAAAAAGGAGAAACGGGAATCTAAAAAGCACAATAAAGTACAAAAATTGTGAACAAACTACATCAGGTCTTTCGGCGGTGGTACCGGAAGTGGCCTGACGACTCTTCTTCTTGAAGAAATGTCCGATGTTTACTCCAAGCAGAGTAAACTGGATCTTGCGATCTACCCAGCGCCCCATATCTCCACCGCTGTTGTAGAGCCGTACAATTCGGTGCTGACCACTCACGGCACCCTGGACTTTGAGGATTGCTGTTTCGTTGCAGACAACGAGGCGCTTTACGACATCTGCTCCAGGTGTGTACATGAGAACGAAACTGAAAATGACTAAATCCTGTGTAATAGCCGTGAAATGGCATCTTTAAGGTATCTTTTGGACTTGGACAATATTTAGACATAAAAAAGTCTTGCATACGTCATCTTTACGACGGCTATTAGACAACATTCAGCTTCGTGGTGGCTGGGACCCTTATTATAGGCTCCAGTTGACATGAATGTGCGATTATGTGCAGAAAGCTGGACGTCCATGAGCCGAATTACACGAATCTTAACAGACTGTTGGCCCAAGTCGTTTCCAGCATCACAGCATCGCTGAGATTCGAAGGAAACATTAACGTGAACCTGGAAGAATTCCAGACCAACTTGGTGCCGTATCCCAGGATTCATTTTCCACTGGTCACATACTCGCCCGTTATCACATGCCGCAAGGCCCTTTTTGGAGAACCGAGTGTCGCGCAGATCACCAACGAATGTTTCGAGCCGGACAATCAGGTAGTTCGAAATTGTTCCGTAACTGCGTTGCATTTTGACCCAATTTCGCGCAATCTTCCGCAGATCGTGAAATGCGATCCGAGGAAAGGAGCCTATCTGAGCTGCTGCCTGCTCTACAGAGGAGACGTAAGCCCAACCGACGTTAACCGAGCTATTTCTTCGCTTAAAGGAAAGAAAGAAATAAACTTCGTGGATTGGTGCCCAACTGGGTTCAAGGTTCTCCCATGCGTCATAAAACCCATAAATTTTGTATTCCGGGTCAGAGTTCGCTGCCCCATGCCGTGAATGAGCCTGACCTGAATTTTTCTTCTTACCACACTTGTTACAGTTGGGCATCAATCAGCAGCCGACAGTGACAGTCCCAGGTGGGGATCTGGCGATGACAAACCGTTCTGTGATCATGCTGAGCAACAACACGGCTATCAGACACGCCTGGGCTCGACTAGGTCGGAAATATGACCTGATGTACCAGAAGAGAGCCTTTATACATCACTACGTCAGCGAGGGGATGGAGGAAAGCGAGTTTCATGAAGCTAGGGAAGACATGAAAGCTCTGATACAAGATTACCGAGAAGTTAATGCCTGACTTCCTATCTACGATTGTAATGATTAGATCAAGTAATGACCGTGATAAAACGGAAGTTATGGACGCAAATAAAACAGAATATGCCTCAATTATACTCGCTGTGTATTTTTCAATGGCTTTAATCCTCTGTGATTAGGTTCGACTGCAATTGCATAGATAAGGGTTTCGGATATTAGGATCAAGATTAGAAAAATTCGATCTTGTGGTTCAGAAAATTCTTTCGTTCAATGAAATCGTATAAGAATATTGATTTTTGAATTGATTTTTTTTTTTCAATTCTGGAGTCAAAAGTATAGTAAGAAATACTACTCCGGTTTCTATTAGCACAGCTGGGACAATAACGTTGTGATATTGTATTCACGGAAAAGTTCATTGTACAAATAGTAAATAACGTGAGTTTGTATGAAAGCTGAGTAATTATTAGTCATCGGTGTAGTTGTGAGTATATCGCTGATTCAGAATACTACAGTGTATAGCTGCAAACGAGATGAAAAGTACAATAAATCGCATACTATAATTAAAAAAGTAACAATTATGATTGCGTTATCAATATTAAAACCTCTCCGACGGGCGTTAATACCTGCGGATTAAAGATAATCGCTTCACAGCCAGCCTATCATCAAATCCGACTAGCAACTCAGCACTGTAAGTCACGAGGAGATGCAGCATTGACCCAATGCACGCGGCATGTCGTGAGCTTATCGCTAGACGCGTTATAACGCTCGTGACTTTTTTTTCATCAAAAGTGTGGCTTCCAATATCCACGTGATAATCCCTCAATTAATTTGCCCAATGTCAAAAATTAATCACATTACGTATGATACCGAGAATGCATATGATCTTGTTCTAAAAATGTATGTACGGTCATCCAAGAGATATTAAGAGTGTTATTTCCCCAAGATTGTGAGTAAGGAGAAGCGTTTCATATCGCCTCACTGATGCAAGCTTTGCAGGAAAGCGTGTAAGAAATATCGGTATCTCGACCTCTCACGGAGGGACTGCATGCGAATTAATATCGTCTGTTGTTAAACACACAACGACCACGGGGTAACGAACGACGAGTTTAAAGTACCACGTTACATATATGTGTCTACACACTCTCCGCTCTTGTTTGACGAACGTTGATTAGATTGTCGGTTCAATAGGTTGTTAATTAACCCCTGTCTCGCAAAAACCACCATGACGTAGACGTACGTCTACATTCGAGTTCGGGCGGAAGAAAACTGACCATTACTCGCTGTAAATGATTCACGTGAACTTGTCGTGACTCAGTTTGTACCAAAGACTGTAATTCGACAAGATGAGACCGCACATGTCTGACTAATGCTGATAGTATACCTGAACTGCGCATCTTTATCCTTTATCTGACAGTTTATTCGAAAGAGGGGGGGATTTTGATTCAAGGAAAATAACCAATATTACGCGCAATTATTATCACGTTCTTGATGGGACGGTTTTTAATTTTATCACAATTGGCGGTTATTTTCCAGATTTATTGTTATCTTAAATTCACCCAACTATTACTGTTAAAAATGATATTTGTTTTGATATTGAAAAAACATACCGAGTTTTCAATCAATATGTCTTGATATGGTTCAATTAAATTTATGAAGCTGTTTTGGAGATTCGAAACATACTATGATTCTTTTTTAGTTTTCAGTGACAAACGGTATTTCAGTCAATTATCAACAGTCCATCCAATTAAAAGCTTAGAATTTTCATTTTTTGGTTCATTCTGCAATATTTTATGATCCGATTTGGCAGTTATTGCAGTAGCAGTGGAAATGAATGTTCATATCATATGAGTATTCAGCCGAATTTTCGAAACATTCTGTATATGAAATTTGTTATAATCTTGGCTATAAAATTTACAATTTTAGCCGGATATTTATGTTTTTGTACCCCAATTTCAGGGGAAGATAATTTCGTTTATGTGCGGCGAAACTTTCCGTAAGTTGCAACAGCTACGATTCCATTTCACCCCCTTGACCCAGCGACCATTAGACCCACGAATTTCGGTGACTCATCTAGACTGAAGAAAAAAAATTAAATTTATAGGTACATCATTCGTATGTTCTCGTAGACAATTGTATTGATGATTGTTCTTGATTCCAGTCAAACGTCTTTAAACTGGTTCTAATATGACATCATTTTTAGTTTTTAAATTGATCTTGAATCGAGGTCATTCTAGATAACGATTCACGTTGGTTTTCGAATAAGACACGTGCAGTGACGGAGGTCCATCAAGTTTTTAGATTACAGTAAAACAATGACGAACATTTCGATACAGAAGACGTCGATGATTTCATTTTTATTGAATTCAAACCATAAAAGGGAAGAATAATATTATTCTCTTAGCTCGGGGTCATTTACGCATGGCGATATAGTTATTTTATATTCCGCGATTCCTCGTTACTTCTGAAACGTATAATAATGCGGATTTATTAACCTCCAGTGGTTGAGAAACCAAAAGCATGTTTATCAGTTTATAGTTTTGCAAATTAAATAATTTTGCAATTACGTCTTTGGATACACACGCGTCACCCGCGGCATCTCCAAATACACGAGCTGATGTAACGTGATTAAAGATCATTTTTACCCCCGCTCTGAAAAAAAACACCTCCCATCTGATGCGTGATTCGGTTTATCTCAATAATGACGGAATAGTCGGCCCTATAAATAACAAACGCTGACCATTCGCTGCCATTAGTATCACAGTAGCCGTCGACGAGAGCACAGTGTGAATGAAGAACTGGGAACTCACATAAAGCTGCCGACAGCTACTTTCATATAACTGAAAAGTTATATCCTTCAGGGTCTAGTCATTTACACAGTACAAAGAACCACATCTCCTCATCACCTTCAAGGTAAGCCTCAGAACTTATTTTTTGAGATTCACCAACAATATCAATTGATTCTCTGTTTTTATCAGATCTAAAAATTTCTGATTAAAATTGTGTAGAATTTTCAAATTTGAGTTTCGCATTTACTATCGTTTCGAATAACAATATAATTTACTTTGAATGGTTGAAAAATGTGACCAACTTGCAACTTTTCGCAAAATTTTGTAGGAAATGGGGAATAATTTTTAAAAGAATTGGTATACACAAAAATTTTGAATGCTTGAATATCGAAGTAATTTGAGGGTCGAGATTTAGAAGGTTTTTTTAAATTCATTTTCTAGATGCTGATTGGTGGAGCGATAAGTTACGTTGCTGGAAATCAGGCGGTGCGAACGGTCTACTGGCGCACCGCGAATAATGGTCGTCTTTTGAAGACTGCAAAAACCTGCATGTTCCAAGGACCACCTAAGCCAGCACCGTCCTCAACTTCCGCCGTCGTTACCTACGCGAGGGAGGTACAGAAGACTGCGAGAAGAGTTATTTTCAAACGAGACGCGTTTGAATCGAGAAGCTAGGAAAATAAAACGATGGAGATACTTCATTGACAAAGAATCTGCTGCACGAAAAGAATGTACATAATTATTATTCAATAAGATAACGCAAATGTTTTTTTATACTACCGCACCCAACATGAAAACGAAATAATAATACCATTTATTTATTCACAAATCGCCTTGAATTTACAAATTTTATCCCTGTGTCTCTATGATTCCCCTCATTTTTACGTTCGTAACGAAAAAACTGACGTCTTGACGTCTGCATTGTGTTGGAACTCGATTTATTGTTTCAAGCTTCGAGACACAATTCATAGGATTGCGTCAAGCTGTTTTTTCATCCGACTAATCACACATGATAAGATCTATGGAGTTGGGCAAAGTACAAACGGTACTGATTAACTCCATAACATTGTCCGAATGACGCATTCCGTCGATAGTCGACCTCTCAGATCTGACATCAATGCAAATCGTCAATCTCAAAGTTCTTTGACCGTTCATTGGTGCATCACCCGATAAGAGCAACGTAAAAACGCGTCAGGCGCTCCACAGCCTTGAAGGAAACAACAAAGATCCCGGATCAGAGATAAGCCAGAGGAAAACAAATACAAACTCCGAGAGCCAATATTGCTTTTCCTTTATCTCAAGACCAAAAAGGTTCGATGCTGAAATTTCGTCCGAATTCCATCGCATCACACCCTGCAGGGTGGAGAAACGTTCTCTTCATGTCAGGTAGTCGACGAGGGTGTCTGGCTACTCGTGTACCTCGGACCCTGTGGCGTCTGCGCGTCTGACGTCACGATATTGATTCGCCTCAGGTCCCACGACCCGTAGTCGGGCATCGATTTGGCACATCGCGCTAAAGGGATTGAGAGAAAGACTTTCGTACCTGTGACAAGAGGTGGTTTAGCTTCCTGGTTAGGAGAAGATAGTGTCCAGCTGAAGCTGGTCGTGGTGTTTGACTTGACCCGTGAAGACAACCACCATGCAGAATTATGGCCACGAGGAATACAGCTACGACGCTGGATCAGGCCAGGAAGGATTCGGACGATCTCTGCCATCGGTGCCTGCGGGACAGCCACAACCACCGGGAGTCAGACCCATGGTCGACCCTCAGGCCCAGGGCGAGGTGGACCCAAACCTCTACCCCCAGCCGAAGGAAGCGACTCATAAAATAAGGGGAAAAAGCGACTTCCTCGAGTATCTATTCGGGTCTGTAGACCAGGAACTCCTCACCGTTAAGACCTTCTACTTCTTCTTCTACTCGGCCTTCGGGTCCCTCTTCCCACTGATGGGAGTCTACTTCAAGCAGATGGGAATGAACGCTGGACAATGTGGACTTCTCATCGGGTCCAGACCCTTCATCGAGTTTCTCAGCGCCCCGTTTTGGGGATCGCTTGCCGACAGGTAAAAATAAAACGTATCTTCCCCATCCGAGGGCTCGAAAAGTAGGTCGACTTCGGCTCAGCTGATCCTTATCAGAATCTTCGATTCGTTGCCGAAGGGCAGAGTCGTAGACCTAATGGACTAATTGGATCAGCAGTGTGTTATGAGTGGGTTGAATAATGGCAGTGGCCTAATTTCTCAGAAGAAATAAACCCTCCTCAATCCGACCCAGCGGGGGGTTGAAGAATTAATCAACGGACTTTGAGACGCTGATGGCGAGTCAATCGAGTCTTCGATCGGAGGGGATGAGCCGGGGTTCGGGACAGAATTAGAACCCATCATTGATTTTGCTTCCGCTAGAAGTTTTAGGCACTGCGATTCGTTTGTGACAATTTCATCAATTTTATTCCCCAGATGGCAGAAGGGAAAGGTGATCCTCCTGGCGTCGTTGTCCTGCTGGATCATCTTCACGCTTCCTCTTGGCTTCATTCAGCCACCAGCAACGGCGTGCATGGTGACGTTCAACAACAGAACATCCGTGCTCACGAATCTCATGTCGGAATCACGAATCGGGAAGCGGTCGGTCGATATGCAGAGTTATTACCGTCCCGACGACGACATCGCGGACCTTGAGACCGCCGACAACGTCGTCTTCGAGAGGATCCGTCGGGATGTCAACGAGGAGTACGAAAACGGGGCGAGAAAACGATCGGTTTATTATAATGCTGAGAATAACGAAGTCGACGAGGACAGGAGTCCCTACGACCTCGAGACCAACAGGGTCAAACGGGACGCTCCTCTCGAAGTCGAAGACGCCATCATGGAGGACCTCGACTATAAGCAGTTCATAGAAAACTCCGAACTCCAAGATCCGACGGCTCAGGTTGTCGATTTGAAGAGTTTGGAGAGGAAAAACAGACCCGCGGATGTCCTGGAGTACAAAAGATTCTTAAAGGTCAGTTTCGAGAAGCACGACATGTTGATAATACTTGATTGATGTCCATAACAATATTGGACAATTTTTGAGAGTACAGGATATATGAAACAAGAAAATAGAGAAAAACACGCGCAAAGCAAAGAAAGAGAGGCACAAAAATATTAAAAATGGGCGAATGAACCATACATTGAGGTAAAAATAAGAATAGGAGTCAAGAATGACTGTAAAATCTAACAAAAGTTCAAGATACACCGTTAGAAAAATTTAGTAAGTAACACAAATTCATATCATTTTGACATCAAATATGTAGTATCGACATTCTATTTTCATTCAATAATACAACAACAAATATTGAAATCAATATAAAGTTTTGGTGGACCTGTTTCTACACTTTATTTCTAACAGTGATTTCTAATACAACGAATCACACTCGTACTTTTCTCGTAAACTTTTCCAGAACGAGCCTCTGGACGATGGAAGACCGCCGAAGAAGGCCTTCGCGAAGTCGAAATCGCGCGCAAAGCCACCCCGAGAGAAGGTCATGACGAAGAGGAACGTGGTGAGCTCCGAATCAGAAATCCTGCGGCACCAGAGGAACGGTAAAAGACTGTCGAAGCGTGATACTAGACCGAGCGACATAATCGCTCCGGAAAGCGAAGTCTTCGGCATGAGCGTCAAGGGCCTAAGGAAGCTGATGCTGGCGGAAGAGGCTCCGGAACCGGAAGCCCCCGAAGCAACGCCGAAGCCTACCGTCCGGCCTCTGGTCGCGCCTCGCGTGTCGGTTGGACAAAGTCCTCTGGGAGTCCGGTACGCTGTTAATTACGACGAAAAGAAAAACGAGGGCTGGGTCAAGCCCATGTTCAGCTCCATCGTCTACAGACTTCCGGTGGGTAGATTTTCTCGCACCTATATAGTGAACGGCCCAAGAGAGACCCGGGTTATTTTTCTCTGTCTTTCAGGACATCCAAAAGACATTCTTTCTTCTGCTCCTGCTGGTCATCGTCGGCGAGTTCTTCTCCGCTCCAGCGATAACATTGGCCGATTCCGCGGTTATCACTCTCCTCGGAGAAGACGCTGACCGGTGAGTCCGCACGACCCTCATCAAACCCCGGACCGTGATCTCAATGTCCTTTACGCTCTTCAGGTACGGACACCAGCGCATGTTTGGCAGTCTTGGTTGGGGGTTGGCGATGTTCTTCGTTGGAATCGCGCTGGACCACAGCACCGCGTTTCCCGATCATCCCTGCGAGCCGGGCGACAGGGAGAAGAACTACACGATCTGCTTCGCGACCTTCAGCGTCCTGATGGGAGCCGCGCTGATCACCGCGACGCAGATAAACTTCAAGTACGACTTTTCATCGGCAGAACCGGTGAGTCTGAGGACCCTAGTTTTGAGAATCACAGTTTCCGATCTATTGTCTCTTCGTGCTTCAGGAAGTTTCGAAGGCTACTGCCGAACCAACGCGCGAAGAACAACTGCAGAGCCAATTGTCCCAGCAACTGAATCTTCCGGGACTGCAGGACTCTTCAGGAAACGCTGACCCCAAGCCACAGCCACCGGAGGGGAAGGTGAGTGTTTGTTTTTAGATGGTCTTGCAAGTGGACCCACATCGTGGAATGTTTCAGACGAAGATGTTCGCGCAAACGACGAGAGAGATCCCGGAGTGGGTGACAGTCCTGAACCAGTTCAAGGACCTCAAATGCGCCTCTTTCCTCTTCGTCGCTTGGTTCATGGGATTCGGAATAGGTCTGATATTCACATTCCTCTTCTGGCACCTTCAGGACTACGGCGGAAGTCCGACTCTGTTCGGCGTGGCCTCCGTCATCAACCACATATCCGAGATATTCGCCTACTTCTTCAGCTTCAAGTTGATCCGACAAATCGGACACGTCAAGGTACCCGATCGCCGTCCAATGTCTTCCCGCAGGCTACTAACTCCTCGATGCTCCTCCAGGTCCTCTGCCTCGGCCTCAGCGGCAACATAGTCCGCTTCTTGTACATCTCGTGGTTGAAGAATCCCTGGTGGGTACTTCCCTTCGAGTTCATTCAAGGGATAACTCACGCCGCCGTGTGGGCAGCCTGCTGCAGCTACATCGCCCACAACACTCCGCCCCAGCTGAGATCCAGCGCCCAAGGCGTTCTTCAGGGTCTTCATCACGGTCTTGGTCGAGGATGCGGCGCGGTTATAGGCGGGATGTTCGTCGCGAGTTACGGTAATTTCTTTTGACTGCTAACTATGGCTGCTGACATCAATTTCATCGTTGAATCTCCACCCAAAGCCCCTCCCATCCTCGATCCATGAAACGGAAGACCACATGATGTACACGACTCAATCCTCTTCCAGGCACAACCACGACTTTCCGTGCCTACGGCGTGGTCTGTCTCGGAGTCCTAGCAGCTTTCATATTCATAAACTTCTACCGGAAGGACACTGGCTTCGTTTCCGAATTGCCTCAGACCGAAGACCCTCACCAGGTCGCCGAAGCCACGCACTTAGCTCCACACGGAGTACCCAGCAACGCGATTCCTAGGGCTCTGAGCTCGAGCAGATTGCACGAGCTTGCCAACCAGGATCCGGGCTACGGAGCGACTTATCAGACTTCCGGTGGCAATCTCGACATCCCGGGCGGAAACGGAGGTGAGAGGAGCTGCAGGGACGTTTCGGTCGCTCATCTGGACGATCTTAATCGGTGAACTTCGTTCGGGGTTGTTTAATTGTTCCAGGAAACGGTAACCCGACGAATCCATTCTTGAACGGCGGCGGCGGTGGCGGTGGAGGCAACGGCGGTGGTGGTGGTGGTGGTTTCAACTACGGTGTTACGGGGAAAGGAGAAGATGAATTTATCCGTAGGAGCTTCCAGGTCGAGCATGGAATCCGTTAATAGACATCCTTAATGTTATTGCCAGATATTCTGAATCGAAATCTACGATTCCAGTCGTTTTCGGTTTCATCATACGGTACATAAAGAGTGCATACGTGATCGATGCACAGTACTGTAGATTAATTTTAGCCCCCACAAAAATTGCACTATTTTTATTTATTTCAACCCCATAGATTGCACTATTTATTTCTCTTCTTAGTTAGCTTAGAGTTATGAGATTATCGACGAACGAGGAGGAAAGTGATCCAGTCGAACCGACGCGATTATGAGTTTATAACATTTTATTCTGCTTGGCAGATTTACAGTGAAGTGGTTGGCAGGGAATATGACCTGGCCAAAGTACCAGTGACTTATGATCTCCACGCCCAACAGCCATGCACAAATCCCTTTCATCAACACGACTACGAATGGTAACCCCTAACGATAAGGAGACGCGTCGAGGAATAATTGATTCACCGTCGTAATTAAAAAGTCAGCCATATATAAATGATTATTACCATATTTCGACTCATATCAAGTACAATTTCGAGTGATGATATCACATCGACTCTGTTTTTTTTTTCTTTTGAAGAGGAAGAAAATTAATTATCGTAAATAACTTTTTTCGAAGAGAGACAAAATCTTTTCGATCAGAGTTAACCATAAACGATATAATCTAGGCGTATAATCTCTGCACACTTTTAACTATTAGCTATTGAGAAGACAAAAGTCAGCGGTTTTCGCAGTGCCTATATATTGAAGAAAAAAAATGGAGGAATATAACGAGCTGATATTTCACTAAATGCTTACCGAGTATCCTGTAATATTTTAACAAAGAAGAAGAAAAATATGTCTTTCAATCAAAAAAAAGAAAGAAAAAGTACTTTTCGTAGAAGTGGTGAAGTAACTGGATCAATTTTATAATTTCTCCATCCAAACCCTCTCAGTTAATAATGATGAACTATAGTACCTGTTATCCTGATTCTAGAAGAGTTAATTGACAACTTTTTGTTTCTTCTTAAATTTACGTTAAAAATTTTCCGAAATAAAGTTGAATATAAATTAGCGTATTAAATATAAATTGAAATTATTAACAGTTTTGTCGCGTCGTTGTAATTCTATAAAGTACCTCAGAGTTGTTTCAATTCTCTGAGAATTTATAAACCGTTTATTAACGTTATAAATTTGTTGATTAATATTATTATAACAAGAATGAAGAAAAAAAAAAGAAAATAGACTATACACATTTACAATCTGTTAACGAAAGAAACGAAAGCTTAGCCATCCGTTTATTGAACAAAAACAAAAAAATTATAAAATACTCATAGATAATTTACTCATAGATTAATTTAAGAAATGAAGTACTATATATATATACATATATATATATTAGGTATATAAAATGAGTCTCTATACAACATGAACGTGCGTTATACAGTTATCCAAAAAAAAAGATATGAAAAGAAAAGTTTTATCGAATATGAAAACATTATTATTAACATTACTAAAGACGATCGCGAAAAAATTCTGATGTATTAATAATTCATGAAAAAAGTTTGGTACATATGCTGCTTAAAACTAACAAAAAAAGACAAGATAAAAAGAAAGATATAAGTAAAATAAAACACCAACTGCAGAACACATCTGGAGTATAAATAAAAAGTGTTTGTGTAACGTTATAGGGATAATTAAATTATTGAACTGGATATAGTTGTTAAATGTAAATTAATTGAATAAGACGCAGTGTAATTAACGTATATTATAGGTTGATTTGATTTTTTGTTTTGTTTAACTGCACGAGCCTCTATAAATATATAACGATCATTATAAATAATAAATTAATTTCCGTCGTATTGTTATTGAAAACAGTGTACATATTATTATACTATACAATACATGTGCACCCAGCAGAATTATTTAATGTCCCATCTCTGAAAATTCCCCATTTTCTTCATTATCTATCAATTTTTTAATCATCATTATGACACTCTTGTCGCAAGAGAAAAATGTCATTCCGTGCCCTTGCCTTGAGGAAGTCGAATATTATTCACATTTGCCACTTTCAATTGAAGTTCAGATTATTATACAAAAGCCTCACCACCCTCATACGCAGAAAGTGCCACGTGATGGCGCTGGCATCGACGGGCCGGCAACTATGTTCGCATATGCGCAGGACACAGACTGGAAGGCGTCCTCCTGATGGAGTAGGTACACGAGTGGCGAGGAATTAGGGGAATACAAATTATCGAATTTTCCGCGACGTTGTTGCGATCACTATTTGGAATACTGATTGAAATTACAGATAGGGAGATCGAATTGAATCAATGACGGTTGAAGGCTGCAGGCATATATGAATTATTTATGGAACGATTCAATAATTACCATGATATATACAATAAATCCTTCTAGTTCCACTTTTCTTGGAATGCGAATTGTAGATTTAGGAGCTTATTTGGAGCCTTAGAAAATGTTACAATTAGCTTGACGGAAAATCAATGCAGAGTATTCAGAAGGGGAGGGGGAAGCATTGTTATACGGATTTCCCTAGCTATTAAATCGTTGATTTAGTTTATCAATATTTTTCATCTCCAATATTATTATTATTATTATTTTATAATGTCTTTTACGACATTATTGCCTCTACCTACTTTTTAATCATCTGCGTATTTTCATAATGATAATCGACGTACGCGTGTAGGTATACTGCGAGTAACCGTGGATGCGGGCCACAAGGTGCGCCTTCAAGCGGTCATCTACCCACAACATATGCATTAAAAACGAGTGAAAGTGAGGTTAGAACAATGAGAACGGCGTTCTCCGCTGGGGGCAGCACTTTCTGCGTTTATTTCACAGTTACTACGGTTACGACAGTTTTTTTCCCTCCTGCCAAAGTTTTTTTTCACGCTGGCGATTTTTTTTTCCCGGTTTATTTCCCCGGTCAAAAAACCGTGACGTCGATCAAAAAATAAAGTACACGTTTTTATGGAATGAGAAGTGTTTATTTTATAAACAACAGACAGATAATATTTACACAGGAGACAGAGAGAGAGAGAGAGAAAGAGAAAGACAGAGAGAGAAAGGAAGAGTTTGTGTAAACAAAGAGATGATATTGATCATTATCTCAAACATAGAAAGTTTGAGAAAAATATTTGTGTGTTAGGAATATATATAAATCAGATTTGTAATCGTAGAATTTTGTTCACAAATTTTTATTCTGTTCTTTGGCGATTGTTGAAGAAATTTAAAAAAAAGGGATAAACATATTATATTGCATGAGAATAATCATACATTTCGTGATTTTTTTTTTTATGTAATCTGCTGTAAACGAAAATTAAACAAGTAAAAAAAATTGTCGTTGCTTAATTATCTTCCATTGTTCGTTTTTTTCATTTCATTATTTTATACTGTCTGCCTCTAAACTGATATTTAATTTGTGTGCGTAATATAATATGAGATATTGGAAACAAAAAACCAGTCGAGTGACTATATTTTAATTTAATAGTTTTTTTTTTTTTTCAAATAACTACTTTTTGTCACTGCCTAATCGAAGGGATCAATTTTCCGGACACCGTATTTTTTTCAAGACATATTACTTGCTGGATTTCGATGATTCAATGAATTATAAACATTTGTTACAGCGTAAACTGATGAGAAGAAAAATGACATTGAAAACGACTCTGTAGTCGATATTATATTATGCATTATAGTTTGAATAATAAACTCGTGATGTCTTATTATCCAGATAATAAATTGGATGAATGATGGAAGAACGAAAAAAAAACCGTTCAAATAAAAACAAAAGAAAAAAAAAGATGTATAAAGATACAAAATCAAAAAATAACGAAAAACAAAATGGATAAATACTTTTAGTATATCTTTCTAGAGACTAAAGAATGTGATCCTATTTTTCTTTCAATTATTGAGAGAATATCTATCAACTACTATTTAGTATTAATTAACATTTTGTTTCTTTTAATTTCTTAATGCGAATCTACAATTCCACTCTATTTTTTTGTTTTTATGCTTTCCTAGTATAATGATCCATTACATAATAAGTACATAGTATTAGCTAGAGAAGACAGCGTCGTCTATAATAATTATATTCATGTAGATAGAAATTGATCGGTTTATAATCATTCCTAATAATACTTCTCCCCTCGTCCTGAATGTATGCAAGTAAATGTAATTTTCTGTTTGAACATAATAGAAAATAATTTACTGTAAATGAAAAAAAAAATCAAATCATGTTTCAAGTTCTACAATCTATCAAGAAGACAGTTTAAGATTATTGGTTTCTATTTTCTTATGTTTTTACAATAAACTTAAATGAATCTTTGATTTATTTGAAAGCTGGGAATAATTCTATATCTACACTACGATATTATTCGTATCTAGAAATTTTTTTTCGTTTTTTCATTTTTTTTGAGCTTTTTATGATAGTTTTTTTTTTCATCCTTACATCGGATTCTATTGTAGAGAAGTTTTAAGGAAGAATTATTATTATATATATAAGTTATGGCGGAGAAAAAAAACTAACTATTGATAGTACTATTACTATGTTATTTTTTTCTGTTTTTTTCTTTTTTTACGATTACTCTTTATGTACTTTAAAGTTATTATCATTGTTATAATCGTTTTTTTTTTTATCGTCAATATGGCTTTGAAGAATAACTAAATGGTTTTATATACCTTTCGGAATAAACTAGTTCCTAAAACAGCTTTTTTGCGCAAAACTGGACCGTCTTCGAGCAGTGTGCCACTACGGCAGAATTATTGTGAGTTTGGTTTGTGTAGTAAGCATGTTTCCTTTTTTTTGTGTGTCTCTTATGTCTTTGATATTTTTTCTTTCATTCATTTTTTTTTTCTTATGGTTTCTTCTCATTTCTGACTACTACTGGCACAGTGAGGCAATAATCATAGGATTTTCTACATTCAATATTTAAACTACTTAAAGTTTCAACGGTTCTCGTCGTTTTGTCACATTGAGCAAAATTAGTTACTTTTTTTTTACGTTTTCGTTTTCTTTTTTTTTTTTGTTCGAACTCTTTAGTCCTATTTCATTCGATCGAATGGCTCATAACTGGCTGGTGGAAAGAAAGATGAACAAATTTATATTCGTTTGATGAAATAAAGATATAAATACTACAAGCACTGGTTTTGTAGTCTACTTGTTTTTCTTCTTCATAGAAATACGTAATAAACAATAGTCAACAAATTATTACTTAGTAACTTATCGAGATTGGTTTAGTTCACAGCCATCAGGGATGCGGTGCTTTAAACTATCTAGAATTCATATTTATACCTACAGAGTAATAATTACTGGGTCAATAATATCAACGTGGCGTCGTTTCCGTTTTGTTTGTGGCAAAAAAAAAAAAAACGTAAAAAAAGCTGTTATTATTACAACTTTGAAAATTATAAAACTATTTGTTCTAGCAATAGTGAAAAACAAAAAAATGCAGCTGGGGCGGTAAAAATATAAGATGACTTGTGTTTTTTTTCGATTCCTCTCTTGTTCTTTGTTATTTTTAATAAGTTACCTAAACTAGGTATTTAACTACTAAACGATATTCAAATGGTGGATATGTTTAACTGGTATTCTCATTGTATTTTCGTTGAGGTATTATTTTACACATCAAACCAACGAAAAATCTAAGGCCACTACGCGTTTACTGTAAACATGTTTTTTTTTCTTTTCTTTTTCTTTTCTTCTCTAAAGTTTAAATCATACAAAGTACATATACGTTAAACGTAACGTACCTTATACTACTACCCAGTCTATTCAATTATTTATTTACTTATTATTTTTATTTATTTTTTCGTTTAATTATACTTCTAGGCAAGAGAATATTTATAATATGATACTAGTCAAAAGTCGATTGATTTATAAGATGGACCATAAACATTGGTTTTTTTTTTCAAATCGTTTATCGCTTGTAATAATAATACGTAGTAATTCTGTCAAATGAATGTAAAAAAAATATATATATTTATCATAAAACTGAACGTTAGTTTTTCTTTAGTTGTAAACAACACAAAAAAAAATCGACAAATGAGAAACTACAGACTAAAGTCAAAGAGATAAAAATAATTAAAATTGCTATTCGTTGATCAATAAATTATCCTATATGGTCCAAGTTTAGTTATTCGACTTTATACGAATGATAAAGGCTAGTGATAAGTGATGATTTTTTTTTGTTCATTATTATTTATTTTTTTTTTTTTTCAAATTTCGAACGACTATTAAAAAGAAAGGATTCTCGAGTCCCAGGAGCCCTCTATGTATATCTCTATCCTTGATATTATTATGTTACAACTATCCTAATTAATTGAGATTCAAAGGTTGAAATTTAGCGAGATCCTATGATTTATGCTTTACTGGTGCCAAACTCTGCCGCGACGTGACACGCCGAGCGAGCGATCTATTTTACGCTAGGAACAAGATACTCCGAAATTCTGAATCTCGTTCTATCGAACGGCCCAGTGATCAATGAGCCTAGTCAGATATCAACCTCGAACATATCTTGCTCTATCGGTTTCTTTACCCAGCTTCCAAGTTGAGCTCTCACAAAGGCGTCCTTGAGTTGACGCTTCGCCAGCTGTTGAAGATAAAATTACATTTCATACACGCACAGTCGCATCGAACGAGGCGATCTAGTCAACGTACCGAATAATCCTCGACCGATGATTTGGCGTCAAAGTAATGACGGCACTCGTGAGTGTCGACGTAGTCGATCGTATTCATCCGTCCCACGAGGTTGAAGAATTTTCTAAACAATCCTTGCTTGGATATTCTCGAAGGTTTTCCAACTTCGTCTTTCCCGGTAGTGCAATTGATCACTTCGGCATCGGTTTGACCTTGAAAACAAAGATCGAACGTTAATTGGAGTGTATCGTCGTTGGATGTCAACCGCGCCTCACCGATGGTCCAGTTGACGCTGTAATTCGGTGCTTTTCCGGGCTGCCTAACTTCGGAAGATGTGATCAAGCTCATGAGGGGTTTGTTCAGTCGGTACGGAGGCGGGAGACCCTGAATCGTGTTCTCAATTCGACCGCAGACAGCGCGATACATGTGACTAGGATTTAACAGGCTGCCAAGAACGATGCTGTGTAAGTAAATTGGCTCGATGAAGTGACTCAGAAGAGCACCTTGTACTCCCAAAACGTTCCATCGAGCTATTTTGTCAGAGCACGACATCGTCAACAGCCTTTGACCCTGTAAAAAGCCAGTATTTAGTTTTCTTTCAGATTTTCCTGAAAGCTAGACACCTTGAAGAACGTTTCGACGCCGATTTATCTCACCATGAGCACGCCGTCCCAAGTCTGTATCCCCTCGCTGCTTTTAACGGGAATGGTTCCCTCCCCGGATTCAATTTTAGTTCTCAGCTGCCCCCTGGCTCGTCTGTTCGGATGTTTATCAACGGCCTCGTTCTCCTCGTGGGGAGAAAATATCCTCGCATCGCCGCAAGGAGCGGTGTTTATGTAGAGATGAAATTGTATTCCATCTTTGAGCTTGTAGCCCTTTTTAGTGGCCTCTAGAATCGATTCTTGAGAACGATTCTCCAAGTGAAGTTCTAGCTGATTATACAAATATTCACATAAACATCTTCTGGCTACTACCTCCGCGTGACAATCGTTCAGAGCACCACCGCTCACGCTAAGATGTTCCCCAGAAACGCATTTGGTACCTTGTAGCAAATTAAATATTAGTGAACAAAAAAAACAAATATTCGATTTCGATCGGCGAGCCTAAAACTCAAGCGAACTACGATAATTCCTGGAAAATTCTTAAAATCATTATCAACGATATTTAATTTGACAAAATCGAGCTTTTCATTACCAGTAGTAACGCAGATAAGCTCCGCATCCGGTCCTCTGGTCTGAACGATTCCTGCCAGAACCTTGCGCCTGGCGTGCTGAGGTTTAGTCTGCATAAGCTCCGTAAATTTCTGGCTGACCATTTTACCAATTTTATCAGCAAGAATCTGAGGCAGGGTCATCTGCTCCTGCCAATGTCCGCAGCTCGAGAAGCTAGAGACGACTCTAGCCGGCAACGGGCTTCTGAACGAAGAGCTATGAACGTTCTTCAGCTTTGCCAGAGCCGCTTTGCTGGCTGCTGCCTTTGCCAGTTTCTTGCTCGGTCCGGTACCCTCGAAAGTCTCTCCGTCAATGGTAACGGCGATCGTGAACTTGGCGTAGCTCTCCCCGCTGTCCGATACGCATTTATAAATGACTCCCGGGTAAAGCTCGTTGATAAGGGCGACGGGTCCCTTGTCCAAGAACTTGTTAGTGTTCTTAGGCTCCTGAATAAGCGTCTTGAAGGTATTGACCAGGTGGTTGTCCCGCTCTGTAACGTCGCTGGTGAAGTCGGGCTCCATGGGAATCACAGGGTGGCAAACGAGGTGATGCATCTCCGGCGCGTTCCTGAACTGCACGATGTTCCTGAGCGCCAGCTCAGCTGCGGCATGCTTGGCCATTTTCTTGGTGCGACCTTTTCCCTCGTATATTTGGTCGTCTATTTGCACAGCGATGGTGAATATGGGGGCGTGAGTTGGTCCGGTTTGACCGACGACCTTGTAAACCGCGCCTGTCTTGAGCTCGTTTAGCGCGCAGACCGCGTTCTTTGGCTGAAAATTCTTGTACTTCTTCTTCGGAGGCGAAGGGCCTGCGGGAATTTTCGAGAATAGTTAACGGAGTTGAAGAGGGGGGTGGGAAAGGGGCTCACCATCGTTCTCCGAGGCTGCTGCGGACCTCTTGAGGGTCTGGTTCGAAGGGTTAGGTTCTTCTATCTGAAAGTGTTAATGCCAACGAGGTATTGTTGCCGGATACGAAGGTATGCGACGAGCGGTTGTGGCTAAAAATAAAACCCTAATTGGTCGTTCATTCAAGGGGGCGACTTACCACAATGGTCGAGTGCCTTCCTTGCGGCCCCAAACCACCCTCGGAGTAGCGTTGCTCTGAAATATTCAGTGCGACTGGTGATGTAAGTGTGAGGGTATTTTTCGCGCGTTTTAAACGCGATTGAGACAATAACGCAATAGGAAAGCGAAAAACCGGTAATTATACGTGATCGCGGTGTTAATTATTGCTTGTAATTATAATAGCGGTGTTTTTTAGTATTTCTTTTTATTTATTACCTCTCATGTTTCTCATTCCGTCGTTCAGGGTCGAAACTCCGTTTGACATGCTGTTCGTCAGGTTTGACGGATTGTTGACGCGCTATATTCGATCTATAACAATGAAAACACAAAAGGTACAATTTATTTTATCGCTATGCACTAACCACAGCACTCTACAAACTTCTCCGAGGACTGCATTACATTGATTTTGATTACACTCGGCGATTGGCGCGCCGAGGGTTCGAGCGGTCGCCTCTCGAGGCTTGCGAGTCGCTATCTGTCGGTCAGAGGCGGAACTGCGGGCTAACTGACCGACCAGGGCTGCTAGGTCTACCGCTTTAAGAGCATGCGATAGGCTATCTTTACCGACCAAGTAGCATGTCACTTATATCCATTGATATCAAAGCCTACGCGTAACAGGAGCGAGAAAGAAGACGATAGCGAAATTCTGAACACCCTAAATCCCAGAATATCTTTGTTTCACGCAACAATAACGACAAAATTCTTGTTCCTAACTGAAATTGTAATGGCGGCGGCAACAGTTGATTATCATTATAGTTATGAACAAGGATTTTGTCGTTATTGTTGCGTGAAACAAAGATATTTTGGGATTTAGGTGTTCGGAATTTCGCTATGATCTTCTTTTTCGCTCCTGTTACGCGTAGGCTTTCATATCAGTGGAAATAAGTGACGTGGCTACTTGGTTGGTAAAGATTGACGGTAGAACTACTGGTTTTGGATCCTGTCTACCGCTCTACCGCTTTCTTTTTCAATTACTAACGCTTTTTCCAATCATACCTCTCAAATCTACTAGTTTGCAGTTTTGCCTACCGCTCTAAAATTTTAGATCGATTTTTTTCCCCCTCAATTTCGTCAAAAAAGATGAATGTACGAGAATCGCTATTAAATGGTATACTAAGTATTGGTAACATTGGAGGTCTCTTTTATCGGTAAAATTCGATGCTTATTTTCGATTTGAAACAAATTAATATCCACGTACATGTGATATACACACGTGTTAGTAATGTAAGACCAAATAAAATAGTATTTTTATAGAACATTCAAATCTACCGCCTTTTTTCGTGCATCTACCACTTTTTTAAAGAGGTCACTACCGCTTTCTATGGAGAGGGGACCTGGCGCCCTGCAGTTACCGACGGAGTGAACGAGATGCGGAAAGCCGTTCAGTTTGATATCTTTCAGTGTGTGTCGGCGTTCCACACGATGCTACACCCTCAGCGACAGTTTCGTGTGGTATGTAGCCGAGAATTAGATCGTTTGGTTTGAAGTTTCAGAAAACTTACCGAGTATCAGAGAGAATGGGGGAGAAGGGTAAGAGCAATAATTCTCGATATTACTATATCCTTGGTTTATTCAGCCCCGGGTATCGTTCCTACGAATTATCCGGGTCAGAATCTCGAGAGAGGCACAGGATATTTTTCTCTACCCAAAGTGCGCGAAATTCAATGCAGGCAGTCCTTGGCTCGATAGACCACGAGTTCAAATCAGAGACGTGGCTATTAGTCGGGTGGTCATAACGTCACTGTGTCTACATGAAAATTTACAGATATAATGTACTTATTATCACTTATCGGTTTTTTAGTTTTGGATAAGATTACAAAGTTGCCACAGTTGAAGAAATTATGTAACGAATCTGATTCCAATCACAATCTTACGAATTTCAGAATTCTGATGATATGATAAACACGGTTCATTGAATCTACAATCATTTCTCAACTATGGTAACAAATTTAAAAAATCCGGTATGTTGGAAGCTTTAATTTCGCGGTTAATTAAAAATCCAGGAGCCCTCGATTCGGCTCATTGTCAGGGTCTCGAAAAACTGGTTTAGCCGAGGTCGCTGCCCCTCGCAACAGAAATAATACAACAAAAAAAAGAGGATTTGTATAATTTTTTTTGTACAGCTGATGGAAGGGTTTCACCGCTTAGAACTGATGATGGTCATTAGTCATTAGTGGTTACTGGCGATGACCGCTTTCTTTTTATGTTTTCAATTCTACTCCAGACATCAAGGTCACATGACTACTTCGACTTTTGATAATTTTAGGCCGCGAGATATTGTAGCAGTAAATTACCACCTGTGGTGCTCCTGCTGCTGTGGTAACTGTCGTATGATGTATGTGTCCAATTATAGAGGTGTGCACCAGACGTGACGCTTTTTTAATTCCATCACATTCTTCACGTTGTGCCACTCAGACCAAGAGACTTTCGGATTGTGTAATACGAGCATAGCTCTAGTTGAAGATCGAAGAACTATGCTGAAGGTAGACTCCTCATAATTAAACACAGGATGTGATCTTCTTCTAACTATTAGTATTCGTGATAATTTCATATACAGGGTGTCTAGTTGTCAATCGAATATGGAAAACTGGAAAATGTCAGAGAATTCGATGTTTCGTTGACGCCAGATACCCTGATGCCGAAATGAGACTTGATGTTCCTTTATTTGAATTGAAGATTGACTCACTGTGAAAAGAACGTTACGTCATTGAGCAACGTCAGTCATGAAACATTTCTCAACAACTTTTATCAGCTGATGGATTTCTAGTATCACATCTACGTATATATTCAAGATTAAAACACCCGAGAAAAGTCACCGCAGCTTTTCACGTTCGTGTGAAGGCCTTGAGAGCATGGAACCCTAGGTTCTCGGAAGAATCCCAAGAAAATTGCTTTCACTTTTTTTTCAGAGCACCACGTTCATTTCGGAGGTGGTAGCGGGGTCGGGAAGGACAACAACATCATGATTCATCCTCAGAAACACGGTCATCTAGACGCTCATCTTGGCTTCTTACAGCTCCACCATAGGTATTACATAGAATTCTCGATACCGTGGAATCTCTGTATAGAAGATGAAGGCAAGAGTCTGGCACCAGCGGTGGTGGTGGATAACCCGAACCCGAATTGTCAGGTGATCGAATTGGCTCACGACAAGGACGGTCTAAGGTACGATTGACAACCTGAACTTGCAGCCAGAGGGGGAATCACTACGAAAAATGCGTACATGTCTCAACATTTTCCCAAAATTTCCGGCCCTTCGCACACCGTATTTCCTTTGTGATTCAACCCTCGCTGTATCCTTTATAGTGTTCAATGTTTGATGTATGGTAGATTTTCGATCGATTGAACAGGTTGAAGATCGAGCTACTTGCGCACAGAGAGAAGCTGTTGAAAGAAGAGGTGCAAGTAGTGTGTTGCAAGTCCGGTAGCCCTCTGAAAATTCTCCTGAACGCAAGAGTGCTTGGTAAGGGTAAGGGGACGCCCCTACTGAGGAACGGAATCCGTAGTATCGCGATCGAAGGCGACGACGACGACGATGTTTCCGATTGGACGGGTTTCAACTCCCAGGATTGAGGCTGACTTCACGTCTAGGGGATTTTATTTATCGTTTCGAGTCGCCGGACGCGACGATATCGTTATCTTCGAGAGAAGATGATTGTATTGACTAAAATTGATAGTCGATATTATGGAGACGACCAATGGATATGCAGTATTAATTCGACTCGATGTTACAACATCGCCGAGTAGGTAATTAGAAAAGTGAATATAATTACTACCATCTGCGCCTTATGAATTGATGCAGTCAACTATACCTATACGTCAATATTATTAGAATTTAGAATACTTATAATCTGATGCCCAATAATGTTTCTCTTCGTTGAATTCGCACGTTTAACAAAAATTATTATGGGAATCAGTTACATAATATACAAAGAATCATCATTATAATGTATTTTACTACTATTTTCTATCTTGTAACTAATCTACGAACCTATATACAATATCGTATCTAATAATCGTAAATGGTGCTTGAAATCGTTACAGCTGTGGAACGAAAAGTCGAAAAGCAATTATACGAATCCCTGTAACCACGTTGTAATAAACTATACAGTTGAAAGTTCCTCGTCTACCGCATTAATTATATCCCTAAGCCTCCTCAACAATGGAAGTTGAACTTTTTCAGGGGAATCCCCGTTGGCCCGTCAACGAACTGGCAAAAATTGATTCCCAGTTTGGCCAGCGGGTGGCAATTCGCCTTTGGGTTTCCCCACCTGCCCTTGAAGTCCATCCACGAGGGCAGAGCCTCCTGGTTCTCTCGCGGAAGCATTTCGACCCTCCTCCAGGTCGGCCAGGGCGAGCCAAAACCGCTCTCGTCGTACAGTCGGGGGAGGCGCACGAACTTGTGTTTCCCCGGCGCCGTCCAAAGCCCGTGGGATCCCCTGGCGCTGAAGAGAACCGGGTGGGAACCCCCCGCGGTGTAGACCCGGTCCGGGAATATCGGTTTTTGGAATATCCCCTTCCTGGTCTCCTGCCCCTCGTAGACAAAGGTCCTGTCCGCTTTGTCGTAGCGGTAAAAAGCCCCGGCGTCGTGGGCCGAGACGTACATAGCGAGGGGATGACCGTTCCCCTGCAATCAGAGAGAGACACGTGAAGCGTTGCGGTATTCACTCGTGAAATAGCTCATCAAGTACCCATGAAATGCCTGCGAAATGGTTTGGACACCACATTTTGAAGTGGTTATCCCTCGCGAGGGGGAAATAACTCGTTGAATTGAGTTGAAGTAATCTGTAGTAAAAGAATCAGGCCCGGCGGAACAAATTTTTGCAAGGTGTGGAGTAAGTGGCGGCTGGTGGGGGGCATTAAATTTTTCTTCATATTTTCTATATATTTTTCTATTTCAGATTTACTTTTATCTATATCACCGGTTTTCATTGCAAACTTTCGGCATTTCTATAGGGATAACTAAAATCCTGGATGTGGAATTCCACACCCACCAAAATTCGGCGTGTGGAATGCTCCACATAGACCACACAACTAGCGCCGGGCCTGAAAAGAATTACGTTGAATGAATTATTCTGAATCATTTCGAATTATTTCAACCCTCGGAATCGACGTGTCACTCAAATCTTGCGTTATTTCCCCTTCGCCCTCTCGAGTACGCGATATGCAGACCTTGAAGTAGAGGCTCATGTGCTCCCAGTCCCCGACATGGCTCCCGTACTCCTTGAAGTCGCCGAAGCACTTGCCGCCGACCAGAGGTATCGGCCACGAGCCGAGATACCCGAGGTCGAGGACGCAGATCGTCTTCCCTTCGCTGAAGGGATAGAACATCCAGTAGGTCACGTGGAAGTGGGGAACCCGTGATCTCTTCTCCTCGTGTATCAGAGTCTCGTCCAGAGACTCACGATCGTGTCTGATCCCGAAGTCGACGTCGTTGGTCTCTTCGGCCGAGGAATGCTCCTTCGTCTTCGGGACAGACTTGAGGTCGTCGATCGCTGTCGACTTTTTTGGCTTCTGGGAAGAATTGAGAACGCAGTTGTCGACCAGCGCGTAGACCGGGACAGCGTCCATCCAGGGTCTCCTTCCGTATATGAAGGATGACTTGTTTTGCAGCAGCCATTCTGCGCGTGGTTAATCGTGACGTTCATTATTGAGGGATAGAACGAAGAAGTTCTGAAAATCTTGAGAAGACTAATTCGTGTCGTTTCATTACCCACGTCGAGCCTCGTGCTCAGATAATCACCGTCGCGCACCTCCTCCACGTTGTCAAGGAACTCAGGTACACCGAGAGGTAAAAACTCCTCCCCTGGTGCCAGCCAGACTAGAGGTGCCCAAGAACGGATCAGACGTTTCACTGAAATTAAGGATGTAGTTCGGGTTGAAAACTATTTCTCACAATTGATGTTGTACCGATACCAACTTTTTTCACAAGTTCTTAATTTAAAAACTGAAAAAAAAACACACGATATACAGTCCACAGAAGCTGAAAATTCGATGCGATGCACCCAAAAAGCCTCCATTGGAATTGGTACTGGCGATGATGAAGTACTTGAGTTACAGCAATTTTAATTTTTCTTCCATATCAAAATAGAAAGAAGAGTACATTCACGTGAGGAATGTCTTCTACAGTGAAAAAGTTCTCAGAAACGAGTTTCGAAACAATTATTTCCCCCAAAAAGCCACTTTTTTTGGTCTTTTTTTTGTCATTTTCTCATACATATGAAAGTAATTCACCTGGATTCAGTGATCCGGGCCTAAAAGAGCTCCCGTGAAATTGTTGATAATATATCAAAGAAGATATCTGTTAAACTAAAAGTTGATTCGATAAATATTTCATCGCCAGTTACATTTTGAAATCTGAAAAGTAGGTGAAAATTAGTTTTTGAGATAATTCAAGATTTGTAAAATTGAGAACTCCAGAAAAAGAATAGTCCACATATTGTTTCATACTTGGTGTTAGTTTGGTCCGAGGACAAGGTCCAAGTTTTTTATCACTCGTGATTTTTTGTGACACGTATCACTCTCATTCTGATTGTGAGCGTGCATGCAATCTGATAATTTCTATACAGATTATCACCGTTGGGCCCGAATTAGAACACTTTAGAATTCAGATTCGGATTGGATCTTTGCAGATATTGATAGGCTGATGTACTTAGTAAAGAAATCCGCAATAAAAAGTTTTTTAAAAATCGCATGAACTACATTTTTGAGATGACCGTCACTTCACCTATTTTCTAGTCGAGTCTGACAAGACATGCAATTTCGAAATCGCATAGATTTGCCGAATATTGGGGCAACATAATCCCCCTATTACTATATTCTATGTGTGCATACATGTATTCGACGATGACTATACATTACTACACGAGAGCAAATCGGCTCTGCGTGGCCCGAGGAAGTGGAACGCGTACCTGAAGCCCCGTCTACCTGAGTAACCTGACCCCCCACACATACTAGCACTGATATATCCGACGAACTACTTTCAGTGTAACCTTAACCCAGACCCTATTTGAAAAAAAGTAAAACTGAATCGAATCAATCAGTATCGATTGGCAGAATTCGAAACAGTTATTCGGAAGCGAATGTGGAGTAGAATTGAATGAGTCGATGTAATGATTGATCGAAATGACGGGATTCATTGGAGAATGTAATTCGTATGACCAATATCCAGTCCCGCCGCGCATGCGGTCACCCTGCAACTTTGATGTTCGATTACCATTCACAACTGCACACTGCAGAGGCGTCTCGTTTTCCCGTTCTTCGGTGCAGTTGACACACCAGTTTGCAGGATCCACGTGCACCTGGGATTCTATTGATGTGAATTGTTTCGCATCAGATGAAATATTTCGAATTGATAAGAGTTGAAAAAAATGGAAATCAATGATCGAAATTAGATTGAATTAATTAATTATTCCGAATTAATCGAAGTCAACTTGGATTCGGGTTCGAATTAATCTCGGAAATATCGCAAATTAATTTTAACTATAACGTGTATCATTCGGAATTTATTGAGCATTGAAGAATTAATTCGAATTATAGTGAACTAATTTTAATTACAATGAAATTATGCGAACTATAATGAACTGATTTGCAGAATTATGGTGCATCAAATTATATCGAAAATATGAATTCGAATTAAAAAATTGACGGATCGAGTTATTTCCCCCTCGGCAAATGTACTGTTACAGATTGATCACTCCTGCGATCCCGTCACGACTCTAATCTTCGCGGACCGAATAGCTGCTCGAATCATACGTGACGATGTTCAAAAATTCCATTCGCCAATTTTATTTGATAGAACGTGTGAGACTAGACGCTTTTGAAAAACGGTTGTTTCCAGCTAGTTGATTGTAAGTCTGATTAAACCCGTTTAACGATTATAACTGAATGCTTCTTTTCGTTTCGCTTCATTCGCTTCATGGAAGTTCATCAAACTTCGCACACTACCCCGAATCTCGTCGACCTGAGTATCTGCAACATTTTTCAGAGTCTCTCAGATTTTCGTGAAGGAGTGCAGCGGCTGACAGCAGGTCGGGTAACTGGAGTTCAATTTTCTTTGGAGTGAATGTATCTCTTAATTAGCGAAGTAGCGTTAAATTGTAGTAAGTAAGTCAGTGTATATCTGCACTCTGTTGCGTTCTTACTGTCAAACGGATGCCTCAATAAAAATACTCGACCGTTAACTCAGGTGTTCTCAACCGATTTAATCGGTGTAATATTTAGTAATAATGATATAACGTCCGATTTTGTAGAGGAAGAGATAGGAAAAAAATAATTTGAATTATAATTTTCTTATAATTTTATGGAAGATCATTTCCAAAGGTAGCTTTTATTTCGAATGAATATCGTACATCGATGAATCAGCTATGGCTTTCCACCCAAGGGGAAATAACTCAATGTAGGCTTGACACATGAACTTTTCGATCTAATTTAATGCACTATAATTCGAATTAATTCATTATAATTCACGTGAATTCAAACAAATTTGTAAAAAATCACCTCATGAATTATACAGGCCCGGCTCATCAGTAATAATGTATCAAAAATCATATGTTTATCCACATAATTTATCATGTAATTTGTTTTATTTCATATCTGGAGATTTTTATGTACTTGTAAAAATTCACAAATTGAATTAAGTGGACAAACGACACGATGATTTCGGTCGTAACATTTTTTTTATTCATCACATCAACATTTTCAGTGAAGAAGTCTAGAAGTTGAAGAGACTTAAGAATATCCGGCAGTGAAAGTCCGGGGTTTCGCATCACAATCATTATATCAAAGTGGATGTAATTTTATTGCAATTCTACGTAACGATCTTAATGGTGCTGAACCCGGAACCCGGTTTCGAATTTTCAACAGTATACAAAATACAGTATACGTGAATTGCGAAACAAATTATCGAACGTTAAAATATTGAATTCTTTTTACCTCGTTTTTCGATCGATAATTTCGACTGTGGGACATCCGATAACGTTGATTTTATTGTGATTAGTACAATTGTCAAAAGCACGCATCGTATCATATTTTCTTCTCGATTCGATCATCTTGCAATTATAGATGCAAAATCGTCAGTTCTTCTTCAATTCTCTTCTGCACATCGTCAAACCCAATACATTCGAAACATATTTTTATTCGTACTCAACGATGAAGTATAACGGTGAAAATTCTTCACCAAATTTATCGCCGCCACTTTTCAAGATTCACTTCTATTCCCGCGAAATGGTGAATAAAACAGCGATAATACGTTACTCGATTTGCTTCAACCGGGGTTTGAGTCTCTGTGTTGCCACAGAGAAGTCCTCGTGGTAACTGAAGGCATTGAAAGGCCACTCGACTCATCCAGTGGCTGGACACTGGACACTGGACACTGTTCTTGTTGCATCCAGCTTTAACTGATTCTTTAAAGAGTTTTAAATAGTTTTAGCGCAAGGAAATAAAGGATGTGGAAAGAAAGTAACTTTGGGTGACTCCAAAGATCAAACTTAAGCAATTCGATTCAAAAAGTAAAATCCAGCCTGTTGATGTAACAGCGTTAAGTAATTTGAATAGCTTAAGAGATGCTAATTCGACGTAATCTTTATTTTTTATTTCTCTTTTGGTGCTGCAAAAATTGTTCAGAATCTTATCAATTTCTTTTCAAGCTCTAAATAATTTGTTCCGGGTTCAATTATTTTTTTATAGAAGCAAATAGAAAATTGGAACAATTATAAAGATGTAATGTAATGAGAGATAATTCGTGATAACTGTAGCAGCGATATGATACGGGGAAATCTAATTGTCTCATGAGCATTTGAAAAGGGGAAAGCTTGACTTTTTCGAGACTAGGACACTGTAATAATGGGTCAACGTTCGTCAGAAAGAAAGCTAATCGTTACATAAACAAAATAGGCGATCCATATTCGCACTTGATGTAAATTTTTGTTACGCAGCGTAACAGTTTAAATTCTCATCTAAGTGGGGGCTTCACTGATCGACGCGACTAATAAGAAGTATCGATCACAAATAGGCGTTGATTTTTTCCTGAATGCGTTTTTGTAGACTGGGCGTACGCACCAAATTTCATTGACGAATATTGAAAATTGTAGGAGTTATCGATTTTCGTACCTCAAGCTGTAAAGTAGAATAACTCTTACAATTTTGAATATTTTTTTTTTAATCAAATTTGGGGTTCGTTCAATCAGTTTTCAATATTTTCGGCTGAAATTTGTTTTGCCCGCTCAGTTTACTGTCCTGAACAATCGATCGTGACGGATTTTTTATATCTCACTTTGGGCTGCGTACAGAAATTCGTTGAGGTTCAAATCTACAACATGATTTTTGGAACACAAAACAGAATTCAGAAAAAGCGATCTTTACTATGTTTCAAATAATTTTATTCATTCGTTGATGAGTTTTTAAAATCGTTATCATATTTGTATAATTAACAGTATTATTATTAGTTAAATATTAGTAAGGGCACTTATTCTAATCATAAAACAAAAAGGAGAAAACAGAAAAAAAAAAATGAATAATAAAACGAAGGTTTCGTTTCAGTCCCCCGATCCTCTCCCCTCCCATCATCGCACGAAAGCTTGTCATCTCATATGTATATCAATTGATAAACAATTTCATTTCACATATACACATAAATATACTAAAAAATCTCTCAAGTTAAAAAGATTTGAGAAACAAAATAACAGCAAGAGTGGAAAGACGATAATTTTATCAAGGTTTTCAGTCTCAACGAAAGAGATAAAGATTTAGAGGGGATTTTAGATAAGAGAAAGTGATAATATCAAGATTTTCTATGATACTATGCACGCGAGCAATTCTTGTTTCTTTTCCTCTACAAAATCTAACCAGCATAGTTTAGTAGAATTTTGTCTAATTTTTCAGTTTCAAACATAAATACCTATGAGAGATTCGCTTATCGTTTAATTTGTTTACTTTATCATATTCGAAGTATTTTTTTTGTATAATTATATTATGTATATCGTATAGTGTATGTATAATTGCTTACAGCATAGCTGGCTAAATATGTCTGCTCGAGCTACATAATTAACAACGTCTAAGAGTTTATCTTTGATTAGACAAAGCGTACAAAATTTATATCCTTGGTTTTCTTAAATTCTTATTAACTTTTATATTCTCAGTTTAGATTTCATATCGTGGTTTACCTCGTTTATTCATTTCATTTATATTCATTCTTATTAATCAATGAGAAAAATTATTGCCGTCGCAAGAACACGGTCTAAAAAGAAAATAATTATTCTTTCAGTCAATCAATAACTAATATTGAATGGCGCTGCCTAAGATGATATTCTTTGCTCGAAATTCATCAGGAGTAAAACACCTACAACCCTAGAGTATCCAGTTTGCCAAACTCTAAGAGCTCAGATACTTTGGCGACACAAAGGGCAGGTCACGATGCTACCGTGTTCTCCGGACTGGGTCTGAAACAAGAAACGAAATCCACGATATAGGTATAGAAGAAAATTAGAATTTCAACATGTGGACGATTCTAACGATACAGAAGTAGAAAACATTCGCTTATTACCAGAGACCTGAACAATTTCAGCTTCAATATCCCGATTTTTTTTGTTAAGTTAGAGTTCTCTTAGATTTTTACAGTTTTTCAGTTGAAAATTTCAATTCTCCAAGAATTTTGGAGCCTAATTTACTTGCAAAACTATTTTTATAGCTTGAACAACGAAACTTTTCGATGCAACATAAAATTGTTCATTTTTCTTGTAATTTTATTCTACATAAACTTAATTACCAAATGTTGATTAATGATCGCGTTTTCGATTGATGACGATTTGACGATTATGAAATTTTGAAAATTCGACATTTCCAATTCAAACTAGGCTATTTTTGCTTCAAATTTTTCGATAAAGAGACGTCTTCGTATCGCGTTCTAAAATATTAGATATTTAGAGAAATTGTACAAGCTTTGAGTGAAAAATTGAAAAATCCCAGGATATGAGCCCGAATTCCCTGAAAATTCTTGGTTTTCCGAGAATGATAGTTAAAATACCCTCGCGGTTGCTTCTAAGAAAGAGTTTCACTAGATGCTTGAGAAAAATACTGATTTTGATTGTTTGTTTCGCAATTATCCCAGCAAATATCGTTTACGAATCTCTAAAATAAAAGAATCAGTGTCCCATTCTTTTTTTCTATCTGCAATTCGGGACTCGTTCGACAAGATAGAATATTCTGACAATGAAAATTTCCAGCTTTCGATTCATAGGACTATTTTTTCCTCTCAATCTCCGTCACAGGTGTACCGATCTCCCCTAAAATCATCCTTGAAGAAAAAGAACAGTTAAAAACCATCAAAACTCGTCTCACAGCATCTATAACTTCACTTACCGCCCGCCATTTCTTGATGCACGACTGATGAAAGAGATGGCCGCAGCTGACTGTCACGATCGATTGCTCCATCGGCTCCGTACAGATCGGACAATCGTCTTTGGCTCTGCCGTTCCCACTCGGACGTCTGCGTCTGTCAAAAATTAAAAAAGCGGTAAACAAAGCAAAAACAATCCGACTGATTTATCTCCCAGCGTTGTTTTCGTCCGGAGCCAACAACGAGATAAAGTTTATTTATAAATTGACCGTTACCTAGCGTCGTTCGGTATGTCCCAAGAATTAGAGGACGGAGGGTCTCTGCGGGGTGGGGGAGGACCGGAGCCGTGCGGAGACTCGGTGGTGTCGGTCAGAAGATACCAAAGCGCTAATCCCAATCCGACACCGACCATGGCTACGAGCGCGATACCGGGATACGCCATTTTTATTTAAATATTCCGCGCAAACGGAGCGATTTGACAACCAGCCTCTGTGCGTGTGTGCGACACACCATCGACGGGAGACGGTCGCGGTGCTAGTCGATTGGCATAACTCTTTTTCAGCTAAGATGACTAGGGATGTGAATCGTGCCGCAATTTTGTACAATTTACGCAATGATTGATGTACAAAGGGAATTTATTGCGATATTCTGTCCCCCCCTCTCGGTTGTCAACGAGAGCTAAGATAAGACACTGTCACTCGACCGATACGACGATCGCGTTCGTCGTCCATTTATCGCCGTGTCGAGCCTGTCGTATACGACTGTGGGATTTTTTTACATTCGGATTAGTATTTATTTTTCGGCTGGGTTTTGTTTCACCGATTCACTCGAGGCACCAGTTGGACCGAGATTACAGACGACTAAAATCACGCCGGAGAAACATAACAAACTGCGGTGGCGACATCTGGGATCCAGACCAAAACGATCGGCCGCGCAGACAGGGGCGTATGAAGGATTCTTTATATCAATGCAGGAACCCCTTTTCGAAACTCGTTAATTTATGTTCTTTATTTAGTCTTGAGTATTGATTTCCTCTACTTTGGACTCTCTTTTATCCTTGTAATCGACTTTTTTTCTTCAATGTATTGTAGAAATTATCAGTAATAAATATTGTGATATTATGAATTTATTATAAAAAATTGATAGAAAGTACAATTTTTTCAGTCTCCCTGCGGTTTTTGAGACTTTCCTCGGCGGTAGATTTAATTATGTAATTGATTCGCTTGAGTCTGATAAATTCTATAAGTATCGTGATATTGTTTGTTTCATAAAAATTACTAATTGGAAGATTTATTTTTCTACCCTCAGGGATCTGATTCTGATCACTACCGTAGAATTCACATTTCATTCCATCTAAGAAGAATTTGTGCATAGTATATAATCTAAATTGTGAAAAGTATCCAGGAATTCAATTTACAGTATTTTAGATACTGGATAAAGAATTCTTGGTCCTCCTCCTCCCAGTAAATTCCGCGGTTGTAGTCGATCCGCGGAGATTATTGCCGAAAGGAACCTCTGACGCGTACTTTACTGGGACCGAACAAATGGTGTTGGGTCACTGGTCCCGTACCCCCGCCTCCTGTTCTGTTAGACCGGGGGTTCCCCTCAATTTCTGACTACCCACACCACATACCGCAGTAGGTACCGTCCGAGCAAAAATTTTGCAGGTTTATAAATATCACAGCACTTATTCCAGTACTTTTGTTCAAATATCGTTTAGGAGAGTTTGAGTCATCGTAATAAATAATATTTTCTTCATTTTTTATATTATTTCGAAATAATAAATTACAGACGTAAAGAATGAAAGTAAAACATTGTTCAATATTACAGTAAGTATATTTTATTCAATTTTATTTTGTCGATAACATCAGTACTGGAAATATGAGACTGCTTCCTCACATGATAAAATCCGCTTTTATTAGTCAATTAAATTTACGTATAGAGATGGTTGAAGTAATAGATAGTTGTTTTACGACGATCCCGAGATATTCTCACAACTGGGACAGAGGTTCGCAAGCGGATTGTGCTTTACCTGAATAATACATAAAAATGTGTGAAATTGATAAACTTGAATAACGGTCTCCTCCTAGAATCTGTATCACACTTACAACCGCATATCGCCAAACAGTGTAACACTCGTCGTGAAAACCGTGGCCGCATTTTAACGAAATCGTTGGATTGCAGGACATGGCCAACTTACAGATTGGACATTCATCGGTTCCTCTTGAAAAATGAAAGCAGGTATGAATTTTTCTCTTACAAATTTTTAGTTTCTCACCGATATCTATTCCATGTGTGCGTGTGTTGCACTTTCATTTGCTCACACACGACCACATATCAATCGTGAAAGAGGTGGCTAAGCTCCCTACTGCTGCCCTCTGGAATAGTTATCGGTGGCACACTCAACCATAAGCATGCCTCGAACGTCTTACCTGTTACCGGATTCCGAGGTTGACACGGATGGCTGAGCCTCTGGTGGAAGATCACGTCTCTCGGGAGATGGGCTTCTAGACCTTGACCATCTACGTACAGGCCTACGCCTAGGAGGAGTTTGAGAACGCGGTGGACTCCGGTGTCGGTGCCCAGACTCCTCATTTGGATTTCCGAAGAAATAGTAAGCGCTTGCAGCCACAGCCACGGGTATTGCCAAGATCCCTAACGCGCTGCCGAACTTCTTCAGATTGTCGAACGTATTTCCATTGGGCGCTGACATCTTTGATGTTTTAGGTCAAACTACTTGATAATGATTTTTAAAGTTAATTTCAGGATTATAAATTTACTGAAATAGCTTTAGAACATCCACGAAACTATAATAACATTACACACTCAGCACAAGTACTGCCGCACAGCTGGACGAAGAACGGCAAATGCGTATGCACTATGCTGTTCAGTCTTCCTGTGTTCGTGTACGATTATTCACTATTTACATCGGACTTGCGCAGAAGATACGCAGAACTATACAGCTTCCGTCAGTAGTGACTACGATCACGGCGGAGAGTCGTGGTTCCATTCTTAGCCGCGGCGGATACGCGTTTCCGGCGTCGCTACTGTCGGATCACTCAAGCACGAAAATTCCCGCGCGTTAAAGTTTTATTCATTTGTTTTTTTACTGTAGGATGAGCGCGAGAATGTGGGGATCCCTAGATTACCTAGATACTGTGGAACTATCAGCTTGCGGATGTTGAAGCACTTAATACCGATTGATTGTATTATTCAGGTGATTTGAAGTGATTGATCGTAGAATATGGTGCGCGATATAATATTGAAAATAGAGTAAAGTAAGCGCTTCTGCTCTTATCTTATCTAATTCTATGTGCTTCTAAAGTTTCAAATAGGCACCATGAAGCATTGCAATGTATAATGCAAATATTGCTGCTATCACGATCTCAAGTTATTGGGACCAGGGATATGAGGTAAGAGAAATGAAATATGTTTACGGTTTATAATACATGACAAATTATTTATGGTATATGATCTTTATAATTTAGGCGTATGTATTATACATTTACTATTTCAATTTAATCGATAAATAGAATATACAGAAATGCAAAATTACAGTCTTTCAACAATGTTATAAACAACAAAGCCGAACTTCAAATTTCGAAGTGAGACGTGCGATTGACCTTGTAAAATTTCAACATAGAACTTTTGTTTTCCTATCTTTTCATTCATTCACACACAACAAGTCGATGATTTTTCATGTCTATAGTAATTTCATAATCGCTAGATTTTTAGCGATGTCTTCACACCATGAAGAAGCAACAACGAACATCGAGCTCCCACGCGCCATGCAGTAAATAAATAATATGGGTGTGTAGAAAATCTACCCAATCCCCGTGAGACCTGTCCGACAGTTGAATTGCAAAAAGTCGCCAGATATACGCAGTGAATTTTTCATTCAAATTTCATCTCCTCGCTCTGCTTTCTGCTACGAGAAATGCCCTCCATTTATCACAGCCTCACACGCGCAGCTAAATCATTAGAAACTATCACAAAATTAACTGTAAACATTGTTATTGGTCGTTATTTAATCACTAGCAACATTTGATTATTATAGGTGAGTAAAATTGTTCATTGTTTGATAGTGATTTGATGAAGTATGAAAAATATCTCGAGGTAAGTATAATAGAGTACAAAGAATTTTTTATATATCAGTCTCGGACGTGGGTAGGTCGTATACATCGAATTAAATTCCTCGCCTGGTGTTCGAAGCACCGGCATTATTTCCCGCCAAATAAGTACCAGCCGGAGACCGTTGAGTTCTTCCACGTAGTAGAAAAGCCCTCCGCAAAATACTCTGGAAGGCACGTCTGAGCTCTCTGCTGCTGCACGCGTATATTAAAGGGTTTATACAGCTGTTGAAGTAACCCAGCCAGAATGCGAAGGTGAAAATTACTCCGCCGGAAAGATCGCACGACTCGCACGCTGCGTCTGCGAAAAATAACCAGACGAATACTGAGACAGTAGCAAACAGCCTATCGTCCCTCGCGACACGATTCATTTTTTATAATGGGCGCGTGAAAAAAATAGACATAACCTCCAACTACGTGTCAGTTGAAATAGGGACGCGAAAGTGAGAGAATTTTGGACTGCGCATGCGCAAACCCAACCTCACAATCTTGGCGTCCAATCGGTAATCGGCCCGCTAAGCTGCCATGCAAAGCTCCACTTTTCATGCAATATACAAAATTCCTCTCCGAAATTAGCTTCGGCACTTAGACGCTCTTCTAAAGAGTCGAATAATGACTCCGTATGCTTTTTTCGTACGTAAATTTACGCGAGACTCTCCTTTGTAGCATCGACAATATTTATTTATTCATCCTGAGTTCTTTTCAGTGCAGGGTGTACATTAAAATTTTCGAAACGCATTATGTGTATGAAGGAAACGAAATGGCTGTGTTCCTTCGAATATCATTTTCTCGTTACATTGAATGGCGAGAAAAAAAAATGCTTAAATGAAAATAAATGAGTCTGGCAATATATTTCTGCGGTAATCGAGATTCTATTTTTCATCAATTCCGTTCCGAGTCACGGCCGCGGGGTTCCGTGTTAGAATAAGCAGTCCGAGGGTGAAAAAAATTAATATCCGAATCAATTGCTCCCCTTGCCGTATTTTCAAGACCCGCCCGCTGATTTCTTTTCCCGTACCATATGCACAGCGCGAGATACACGGGACACGTGAAGTAATATCCGGTGTAGAGCGCGTCATTTCCTACCGGGTAAAATATCATAAATTTTCTTTCCACGGAAAGCGGGGGAAAAACTGAGATCAGAGTTGCAACGTTAGGAAATAAAGCGTGTAGAAAAAGCACGAGCGCAAAATCCACGTTTTTTGTACGCAGTCTTGTCTTACCTATCGGGAGTATTATGAAGAACGGAAACCAGCAGAGCAAAAATCCACCGACTACGATCCCGAGGGTCTTAGCCGCCCTTTTTTGCCTTCGAAATTTAGCGGCTGGACCTCTGTAAAGGGCGCCCCGACGACCTTGCGACGCCCAACGTCGCGGAGGACCCGGTCCTGATACAAGTTTCGTGCTGGATCCGCTGCCTCCGCAATCCTCCGGCAGCTGAAAGGACGATAATTATTATTATCTTCAGATTTGAATTTACGTGTCAGATGAGAATCGACTGAATTAATGACGATAATTTGAAATAAATGCGAATTAATCGCAATTGAATTACAAATTATAGTGACTTATTCAAAATTGTCAAAGAATTCAATACGAAAAATGAAGAAAAACTTTGAATCCTTCGGTATAATTGGTAAAAAAAAAATATTGAATTGAACGAATCAATCGCATCGATCGTTGAATTAAAAAATTAGATTAGTTCCGAAACGACAAAATTAAGTTCGAATTGAATAGATTAATTTTAATCAACAAGAAATACCAAAAAACAGATGACAGTTTCAAATAGTCACTTAAATTGAGTTGAATAATCGAGGATCGATTGTTGAAGGAAAAACAGTTGAATTTATTGAATCGAGGGAAATTAATCTGGGTTTGAAAAAGAAAATAGATCGATTCAAATTAGTCAATTTCTATCAGCCCAACCCAAAGAGATAATCTTTTAACTCAAATCTAGGGTCGAATATAGAACCGTTTAATAAGTTCAAGGCTATACGATGACTCTTAGATATCGTGTTTCTCTTTTCAATTTCACTCGGAGGTCGCGTTCAAACGGTTTAACACTATGCTTATAATGAACAAAAATTAGACTATTTGTAGCCGGTATAAATCGGCCATGACTTCCTTGAGAGACAATTTCGTTACAATATGCGAATTGCTCGCGAAGGTCGTCCGAAGTTCATCCACCTTCGAAAATTACGTCACTCATAGATGCAATGTGCGTAATCAAAAATTGAAGATCAAAGAAAGAAAAAAAAAAGAATTGCTACTTTCGATTGTCCTACGCACGTTTGAATACGACCTACTAAATTACGTAATTTTGATCATCGCTTCAGTCTACCTCTAATAGGGTTATAACAGCGGTTTCGTAATCGAGCACCGCAACGCAAAGTATTTGGGTCAACAAACCTGTTCTGCGGAGAAAATGCGTAGTCTGAGATAGAATGATTTAATTCTTGTGATGGTCAAGAGCGTGCAAACGGCACAGACTCACTGTATCCATTACGCGATGCAGCAGTCTATTATGAATTGTCATCACGTAGATATGCAGCGGACTATTCATTCCCGAAGCATTTATAGAATTGTTGGAAATTTCCAGATCTTTTAGTATCGACAAGACAGGCACGATACTCGAACGATGACCGTGCAATGACTGCAAATGAGGTACAACTCGGAAGACTTTTTTATTCTATAGTTTCTTTTGTAATGCGAAATCGGCGAGTTTGGATACTTTTGGGCCTAATTGGGATTTTAATTATCCCAGTGTGAGAAAACTTTGGAAATTTTTAGTAAGAATGTCGACTGTTCACTAGTTACAGATCGATGAAATTATCGAAGTGTATCGAACAGCTGAATTAACAGACAATCTTCAAGTGCCACATTTTTCATAATTTATTGTTCTCTTCAGGAATTATAAATGGTTTATTTTTTTTTACTATCGTTTTAGGAAAGTTCTGCGCATTAATATATTAGTCGCTTGAATGTTTTTTGATACAACAAGTTGCGAGGATCTTTTATGCAACCGTGAAATTTAAGAGAATATTAAATTTTTATATACAAATTAGATAACCAGACTCAAAGTTGTGTAAAACTCGACGTATGGACGTCGAATGACCCACTTTTTGACATTTAAATCTTGTTTCAACTCTCAAAGACGTCTTTCGGTCTCTTACAGTCGTCTTCGAGAGTTGAGACAAGATCTAGACGTCAAAAAGAAGATATATGTCGAATTTTAGACAACTTTTAGTTTTTTGCTGTCTGGGTAGTTCATTAGTCAAAAGTCTTGTAAATCTTTGAATATTTGTGGTGAAATCTCTTTGAATTAGGAGCATTCAAATCTTTGATGGAGGACTAATTCTTTACCGATGACGTAGTCTCCCGTTTTCAATTTTGAAATTAGTTCATAGAGATTAGAGGAAAGGTCTAGATACTTACAGTGGCGGCAAGTATTTCTTGAAAACAATTTTCCTGTTCTTATCGTTGAATTGTTTTTTTTTTTATGTCCTTTTTTATTTAAATACACACTCGTTATTCGCCTTATCTCTTTTTCATTCTTCGCAAGTTGTTTACTGCTTCTGAGAATAATATTCCTTCGATTAAAAATGAAATCTAAAATCTGAATGAAATCTTAAATGAAAGTGAAATACAAAGATCACATCAAAATGCAAATAAAAAAAAAAAAACTATAAACGAGATTTCCAACGATTTGAAATCGTCCCTTCGCGAAGTGACACCGAGTCGTGAATTATATCGTAATGATCAGAATGCCTGAGGTAAAATTGGGATTTCGACAACAAAAACAGAAAAACACTAAATTCTTTCAACACGCTGTGGCCAGTAATCGGTGAAACCCTGAGGCCCTAATGATTTGGTGTGTATTATTCAGAGCGCGAAAGTGTTGAATAATAATAATAATAATAATAATAATAATAATATAATAGTGTTAGAATAGTGTTAGACAGTGAGTATGAGAGGCAGAACCGAAGACCTTGCAGTTTGTGAACGTAGAAAAAGGGAGGGTGACCGATCCCGATGTTCAACCTTGTTGAAAAACTTATCACATTCGCGAACGTGCCGTGGTAATCAGATATACCGCTTGGAAGTCAATCAGCCTTCTCTATCCGTCCGGTCTGATCTTACCTACTTCAGACTTCAGTCTCGAACCTGTGAGCAAACTGTGACGATCCTCTCGGATCCTTTTTCGGTTATGAGAGGAGTTCAAATCTTTGAATGATCGGCGACTTTTTTTATTTTTACTTCATTTTAAAAAAATTAGTCAATGGATTCGACAATTGTTACTAAAAGTGATCAATGATTTATCCTAGTTTTTATTTTGTCAATATTTCAATATTCTAACTAGATCGAGAGATTTTCCTGCGACTTGTGCAGAAATCAATTTTTCTTTAAGAATTCGTTGAACTAAGAATTTTTTCGCAATTGATATTGTGCAGTAAATCTCGAAAACCTCATTTGTGATGAAGAAACGAAGGTGACTGGCTATAAATCTTTCAATCAGTGCAATTTCCGATTCTATTAAAATATAAAATCAGACCTTAGGGATATTTGAGGCACACGTTCAAATTTCTGCTTGTGTGATAGCAGAGGCAATTGAGAAGATGAAAAAGAGTGCCTCAAAAATTAATCAACAAAATTGACACAGTCCTCGATCAAGCAAGTCAAATGTTGATTACGTGTCTCAGATGAGTCATGAGTGTTGTCGCTATAGAGGGGATCGATCGTGGTGAGTACAATTTATTCTTGCTTTGAAGAAAAGCAACTCTGATAATTCTCAATCTCCTAGATTTTTCAAAGTGTTATTCAAACTGCCTTTTCACGAACTGCGTGGTTATTGTAACAAAAAAAGTCACAGAAAGTCGTATTTTCAGACCCAGACCTTCAAAATCGTCCTTCAACTTAAAGGGTTGATTCTATCCTTCAAATCAGTCGGGATCAAAATGAAATAAGTAGAAGAAATGGCTTTAAAGTGATAAAAAAAATCGCAAGGAATCTCTGAAAAGTTACTATAAACCGTTCACAATCGTGATAAAGCTCGCTTTCAAGTCCTGAAATGAAACCTTCCAGAATCACAAGTGACCCATGAAATGGTCAGAATAAGTCACGAATAGCTCGAGCCATAATTTTCATTGAACAATTTCCAAATTTTATTAGCAATTTTGTTTCGTCGATTGAAATATGATCCAAAATTTCAGCAAAATTTCGACATTACCAACTAATCAAAGTTATTGGATTGAGGACAATCTTCAATACATTTTTTTCCACTTCTTCGACCGAAAATAATGCCCGACTTTTTTGAGTTTTTAGTTTTGTGAAGACAATTTTTTGTATACTATACATATAACTGTAAGTAAGTCGAGTGTGCAACAGCAACGAATAGGTAATGCGCAACGCGCCACATGTTGACACTGAATCCGCGAACTCTGCATTGATGGAAAGAAGATGCACTCGAGGTCAGAACATCGAGACCGAAAGTAGCGATAAGATAATACATAAATCAGTTCAAACCTTTGTACGCAATTGTTATATTAATTGATAAATCCCTTGTAACGTATTCAACAATTCGTTGAGAAAGAGTTTGCAGTAGGATTAGAATCATTAAAAATAATAGAGTAAATAGCATTTCAAATTCAAATCAAGGAAATCACATGACCTGTAGGCACCGACATTTAATCAATGGAACTAGAGAACACACACACAGTTAACTTCACCACCTCAATTCATTTCAAGGCTACTTTGACAACAACACAATCCACTTCTAATATTCTTTAACAATTACACGTAACCTCGTCGCCTAAGAAAGACGAACACACTTGTACAAACATTGTACAAATATTGTTTAACAATTACAATTTACACGTAACTTCGCCTAAGAAAGACGAACACACTTGTACATATTTCACGGACAATTATCTACCCAATAAACGGGGATTAGTACCTATGGTAATGAACTGAATTCTCGTAAATAGTGTTCATACGCGACAATGGAAAACTGAGGGTAAATGTGCGAAAAGTAGTACTAAAAGCGAGTCTACAAGTTAAATCGTGGAGCTCGGAGAATCATTTCGGTAGTTCGATCCGGCCTGACAAGCCAGTCAGTCGTGTCGATTGCGTGTATTAACTTCGGTCAGTCCCTTTGGACGCATTGGTACGTATCTGCAGGATACGAATTTAGCATCAATTAAATACTTGGAAAATTTTCACTGGTCTTCCATTTCAGACTACGGTCTTTCAAATATAAGCAGTGCTTAAAAGTTACTACTATTACTTCAAATATCATTAACAATAGAATCACAGGGATTCTGAAATTTTGAATCCATAGAAAGTACGAGAATATTCGGTTCAGTTTCACCAGAAATCATCAATATCAATATTAAATCTGTTTTAACCTAATTATTTCAACACATTCACACACAACATCACACAGCACACATCCTCAGACGACTTTTCCAATCCTATATCATCCTGTCTCATTGTCAATTGGCTAGTCCTCAGATAGATTGCTACTATCAGAAGCCCCCTGGACTTCGGAAAAGGGACTAAACGAACGTAGTACATCGATTCTGAGTCCTCTCGAGTGGAACAGGTAGAAAATTCCATCCCAGCAATAAGAAATTATTGCATTGCACAAAATTCTTCAGCTTAGGTGGTTTATTTCGATTTAGTTTGTCCTTATAGAAGCCCTGAGAGAGTCTTAACTCACGAAAACTAGTGCTATCAAAGTAAGAATTTCAGGAATAGTTATAAATGGTCAAATCTCCGGTGACAGTAGTGAAACTCGTGTAATATCAGTTTAATCTGAGTGACCCTTACTTCAACAACGATCCTAATAGAATTTTAGTTGTAAGAAGGATCTCAGGATTCTGATTAAAACAACCGCAGTTGGTGGTGAAAAGGTTGTGGATATAGCGCATGAATAATCTAGGATCGCTCCTCTTTTTTCTGTTTGTTTAAACTTATGAGTATTGAAAAAAAAACTGGTCTAATTGATGTTCTTTTTCAGTGATTTACACACGAAGCACTCGACACTTGGATATCAGAGAGAATCGAGTGGCGATTAATCGACGTCTCTAATTATACTAACAAGCACATAAAATTCGTGGGATCAGGAACGTCCATCACCTGCAACGATCCGTTTCAATGACATTGACATTACCTCCGAAACGTAACTGTCCGTAATTTTTTATCATTCCCGTCACGCAAGGCTCGGTGTATTCCTCCCAATGAACCCATGCACCATGCGAGCAAGCCTGGCGAAGATAGTTTGACATTTGTATTCAGTCTGCAGGATTTGAACAGCCAATTACGTCACCGTTGGTGGTATCGATATCGATGAAAGAATTTCACCGATTTCGTGAAATCGATCATTGAAATTTCGAATCGAACGTTAGAAAACCACCTTGATAAAGAGGGTCAAGCGGGAATTGCGAAAATGTTATCGAAAATTTGCATAGCTCTCGCGATCATCGTCCACTCCGGGCACTGCGACGATTTCACCAGTTATTTCCAAGGCATCTTCAAACAGTTTTATGATCTGCTATCGATCGATGGTCCCCAGCTGACAGATCAGTCCACCGTATCTCCGGAGTACGATTTTGTGATAATCGGGGGCGGTTCTGGGGGCTCGGTCCTAGCGAATCGACTGACCGAAATACCGAACTGGAACGTGCTTCTCATCGAGGCTGGAGGCGACGAGATATTCCTTACCGACGTTCCCCTCGCGGCGCCAATGATGCAGATGACGTCGTTCAACTGGGGCTACAAGACCGAGCGGGGACTCCCCGACGGATACGGAAACGGGGGCTTCTGCCTCTCCATGGAGGACGGGCGGTGCAACTGGCCCCGAGGAAAAGCGGTCGGTGGCTCATCGGTCATAAACTACATGATGTACACCAGGGGCGCGAAGCACGACTACGACATCTGGGAGGCCCAGGGTAACCCGGGGTGGAGCTACGACGAGGTTCTCCCGTACTTCAAGAAGTCAGAAAACTCCAAGGTCCCGGGAACGGACGATCGCTACCACGGCAAGGGCGGCTATCTGGACGTCTCGTACTCCCCGTACGTCTCGAAGCTTCGCGACGTCTTCCTGGGCGCCGGGGTCGAGTTCGGCTACACGGTGAACGACTACAACGCCGAGAAGCTCCTGGGGTTTTCGGTGGCCCAGGCGAACTTGAGACGAGGGCGGAGGGTCAGCGCCAGCAAGGCTTTCCTGAGGCCGATCAGGGGCCGGAGGAACCTCCACGTCTCAAAGTTCTCGAGGGTGACGAGGATCGCGGTGGACCCCAAAACCAGGGTCGCGACGGGGGTAGAGTTCGTCAAGGACAGACGCCGGCACTTCGTCAGAGCGAAGAAGGAGGTCCTCCTGTGTGCCGGGGCCCTCAACTCCCCCCAGCTGCTGATGCTCAGCGGCATCGGACCGAGGGACCACCTGGAGGCCCTGGGCATTGCGACCCTCCAGGACCTCCCCGTGGGCCACAATCTCCAGGACCACGTCAGCATGTCGGCTCTGACCTTCCTGGTGAACGATACCGTGACAATAATCGAGGCCAGGACGGCGTCGAATCCGGCGAACGCCTTCGACTACTTCCTTAAGGGGACGGGGCCCTTCACGGTCCCCGGAGGGGCGGAAGGATTGGCGTTCATCAACACCAGGAGGCCCACCAGAGGCGGGAAGAAGTTCGAGGTCGAAGATCCCCGGCAGAATTCGATCTTCGATGATAGAGGTTCGAGTTATCCGACCGGAGACGACTATGCGGACATAGAGATTGTCATGGGAATCGGCTCCTTCACCGGTGACTCCTCTGGTAGCCTTAGGAGAATCACTGGTCTGACCGAAGAGTTCATCGATGAGGTATTCGGGGAATATAAAGGACTCGATGGCTTCAGTCTCGTGCCCATCCTCATGCACCCCAAGAGCAGAGGCAGGGTATCGCTGAAAAACTCTGACCCCCTTCAGTGGCCTGTGCTGCAGCCCAATTACTATCAGCATCAGGACGACCTCGACACCATGGTTAGAGGCTTAAAAAAGGTTCGTGTAAATCGAGAATGGGGCTCCTATGGGGGTCGATATTTTATATCAATTTTCAGGTCATGAAGGTAGTTTTCATAGTTTTAGCTGAGAAGTTTGAAAGAGCCTGAAGTTATCTAAAATTCTGAACAGCCCTGCCCTTTTTGCTTGAGTTTCAATTCGATTTCAAAATCGAATGTCTAAATTGGATGAATTCTACATTTTAAAATATTTTTCACTGGAATTTGGGGACAATAACTCGAGTCAATATTTTTTATATCTTGCTTCGTGTCGAGTCTAGAAAATCTGCGAGGGTCAATTATCTTTGAAATTAAAAACAGTGTTGAGTTAAAAATTGTGGCTGCACCCTCCGAGCGAAATAATTGCGGTATTCTAGTGCAGAGTCTCCATCACACAGAAAGTGAATGGTTCGATTCGGAGAGCACAATAAAACCGGTTGCTTGTGGATCAGTGTGTAGAAAGAGATGCGTGAGAAAGTGTTACCAAAATACTAGTTAATCTGCTTCCGCCTCTTCCGCAGTCAAGGTCAGCAAGCATCACAACGTGATATTCACCTCGACTGCAGAACGTGGGAAAGGTCATTTTCACTCATTCCTATCTACACAGTACAAATTAGGTCGTGGATTCATTTTCGTTCAGTTTTTTGCCCAACCGGCGTAGAAATCGCGAACGACCTTGTCCAGTGGCGTTACTATTCCTCAATCATAATTTAGATCCTGATTAATTGCAGGCGATCGAGTTGGCCTCGACGCGGTCCTTCCAGCGGTACAACTCGACCTTGCTTCCAGTGCCGTTTCCCGGGTGTCGAAACGTCACATTCAACTCGGACCCCTACTGGGCCTGCGTAGCCCGTCACGTGAGCACGACCCTCGGTCATTTTGTAGGTACGTGTAAGATGGCACCCAGGGATAAGTCGGGCGTCGTTGATCCCAGATTGAGAGTCTACGGGGTCGGGGGATTGAGGGTCGTGGACGCCAGCATAATGCCCACGATTATTTCCGGACACACGAACGCCCCGACTTACATGATCGGCGAGAAGGCGAGCGACATGATTAAGGAGGATTGGAAGGATTACGCGCGATCTGACTAATCGCAAGGAGAAACTTTAGCAGTTGGATTAAATCGATGTCATATCCTACGAGCATGTCATCAAAATTCCGGTGTGATCACTGATTAGATTAGATATAATTATCGAATTTCAATTGTAAATACATTTTTTTTTCTTAAGTCTGAGAGCATGTAAATAAAGATATAGCAAAGATTAGAGACTGTAGATAATGTGACCATGACTGACATCCAACGCAATTTTCGGAGGTCATTTTTCTGACACATCGTAAGAATATTGTTCCGTAACCTCGAGGTGCCTTTGTTGAGATATTGAGCAATTAATTTCACTTCTTAGAAAATATATATGTATAGTTTTTTCTGCTGATTCATGTATCGCTTTTTATGTATTGTGAAATAAGGAGAAAAAGATGAATAATGATTACCTTGTTGCCTCGGTGTATTCGTAGCGTGACGTGGCTCCTGGTGACCGATCCTGCGGCCAAAAATCGTGATCTTTTTACCGCAGCTTTGTAGACGAGACCGTAAAGCACGAGGATAACGAGGGCCGGTAGATAAAACGATCCACAGGCAGAAAATATCACGTATCTACGGTCAATCATGTTTTCTTCAAAGCGTAACATACCGCTTCCATGATATCTTAGAAAATGACTCGATATCTTCCCCCCCCCCCCCCCTAATTATGAATTACGTTAAAACTCACCCAAGCTGTTTGTTCACGTTACATTCACCCGTTTTTGGATCATAAACGCTGTCTTCTGCCCATCCAAGAGGCGGTCCGGCGCTAATGGCTAGTGCCAAGAACCAAATTGTCCCGATCATCAATCGGGCTCTTCGAGTCGTTACGACCCTCGAATAAGTCAGGGGCCTCGAGACTCCGATGTACCTTAGATGGAGATAAGAATTTTATGTGAAGGTAAAAATTATTTAATTTATCACACTTTTTAACGGTAGGTATGCACATTTTTCCATTTTTCAATCCATTCGTAATTTTACCTGTCCACCGAAATACCGCATAGTGACAATATGCTGGCAGTGCAGCAAAGAACGTCGAGAGCTGCCCAAAGGGAGCAGGTAACTGGTCCCAGTCCCCATCCACCCCTGAGTTCCCTGCTTGCGGAGAGCGGAAGAACGGTTAACCCTGAAAAATGAGTCTTTTTGAGTGCCTAGAAGAATGAAGAGAAACAAAAAAAAGAAAAATAGGTAGTCCCAGGAAGAAATTTGATTGAGATTGCATCGTACCCAATATCAAATCTGCACAGGCCAGATTGACGATCAAAGAATGCGTTGGGGCTCGAAGACTCGGGCTTGAGGCTATGGCTGCTATCACTAGCGTGTTGCCACCGACCGTCAGAAGGATTACGCTCACCAGTGCGAAAGCTTCGAGGGCTAAAAGCGGCTCCTGGTTTTTTGCAATTTAAAAAAGAGAAATTAGTGTCTGCCCGTCCGCAGGAGTACTTATCTGTCGTTTGTCAACGCTTTTAGGCTCCCGGAAAAAGCCTATTTAACACCTAATGCGTTATACGATATATGTATATACAGAAAAAAGGGATTATACGAAAACGGAAGTTTGTAGAAATTTTGTTCAGCTTTGAAAAAGAGAATCAGAAAGGTACAATCAAAGCTCGCGTTTAGGGGTAGTGTGCAAAAAATACCGGAATCTGAGAGCGTGAGAAAATGAATGAAAAGAAAAGTGGCAAAAGTTTTGATTTCCTTGCCGCGTATTCTTCTTCGATCACGTTCATATACCAGCCTACAGTGATCTTCTGAAATAGGGTCAGTCAGTTAGAATATGATGGCAGGTAAATTGGTGGAGCTTGAAAGATTGATCGACTGCTAACCCCAGAGCCATGCTTCGGATCGATTTTTTTGTTCCAAATAAGAAGAAAAAGGAGAAGAAGCAAGAGGACGCGATTTTTCGTTCCTTTATTGCGGATTCCTCACAATTTTTATGCCTCTCAGTTTTTCATTCAGATATAAAAATATAGTTCATTATCATACAGTGTTAATCATTTCAGTACCATGGAGTTCTCCCTCTTTTTTAACTTCCTGTTTCTCTCTTTTCGAAATCCTATGAAAATTGACACTCGAAGGTTTTTTGAACCGCTGATAAATAATCTGTGGTCAGATTTTCAAAATTGAAAATACAGCTAAAAAATGAATAAAAAAAGTTGTTTTGTGATCCACCTCGTCTGTATAGGTAATATGATTGATTCACTGTATACACGGTACACGGATACACGGTAAGCTGATCTTATGTTCACATGAATTAATATCTGCGATATTATACGGTTTCGTGAATTTGTTCTACTGCTTTGAGAACGTATCTATAATTTCCTTCAATTTATCGAGTCATTGTACCGCTTATAGTTGATTATTCCAATAATCCATGAAATAAGGTTGCGACGACTGGACCAAAAGCGCAAGAAAAGTATCAAACTGGTTTTTTTTCTGAGTCAAAGAGTAACAATAATTTTTTTCACTCTGCATCTCTTTTGACTCTGTATAAAAAAAGCTTTTAGAAAGAACACCCATCATTGGTTTTAGAAATTTCTATTCAAAATGCAATTTTTAAGAACAGGTTAACAAGCCTTCAACATTTTTGAGAATAATGAAGCAATTTTGGTATTCAAACAGCGACTAGAATTGTCAAGCTTGCGGTTCACCAACGGTCGTAAAAGCTAGCCTCGAGGGTTCGACGCGTTATTGTCGAAGAAATTTTCTTTTTTTACCCTTAGCCAAGCATTCCGTCACATACCGGGTCACCCCTGAGCCCCAGGAACCTTTTTCCCATTCTTTTTTGTCAGCCTCCATTACTCGCTGTTCGAAGTTTAAGTACTTATGACGGCCTCGAAGTGGATGCTCAACTTCGCCATGTCAATTCAGTAAATCATACCGAGGGCAGGTGCTTTCGATTTTTTTTTTTTTTTTTTAATTCTTATCCAACAGCTTTTAGCCAAACGAGTGAGTAAGGAGATGATAGATGATAATATTACAGAAGAGGGGAAAATGATCAATGAATAATATTCCTCACCTTGACGACCAGCAGCCAGAAGCTTTCATCGTCGTGTAAAAATGCGGTGCTGTTCTTCCTCGGAATGTCATCTCCGATGATTGAAGCTCCGAATTCGTATTCGGATGTGTTCATGATGGGATGAAGATTCATGTCGAAGTATTATCAATATCTGGTGATATTGACACCCCCGCGAAGCTTGTGCTTCATTCTGTGAGTCTCGCAAGCTCCTTCGTTATTAAATTAACGGATTCTTCCGGCCCCTCCTAGGATATTTACTTTTTTCGTGACAGACTTCCTTCGATATTCGCAAGCAGATCCGCTGTCAGACCGTCATCTTCCTCTTAAAGGAGAATAAACTCATGTTTCATTCCCTCGAAAGACCATCGGAGACTCCGAATACATCACCCACATGGAAAAATATATATGCGAGAAATTATATGTAACATATATATATGAACATATATACTAAATAGATCATTTTTGGCCGCTTTCGAATATGTGTTGTTTATAAGTAACTTATATTCGAGTTATATTACTTATCTATACGTGTACATATATATTATTTATATTCAATGTATAAATTACATATATATACATAAAAATGATCTTTCATAATAAATATATATATATATATTATAAATAATATATATATACGTGTATATATAAGTTATATAACTTGAATATATGTAACTTATAAACAACATATATTCAAAAGCGGCCAAAAATGATCTATTTAGTATATATGTTCACATATGTATGTTACATATAAATAATATATATAGATAGTCGCGGTTTATCCTTTTTATAGTGATGTAAGTTTCAGATTACACATGACATAGAATTTTATGGATTTTATAAACCATTATTACTAGAATTTTCACATAAAGCGAATAAAAAAATAAAATAAAAAAGTGCACGGGCCGGACTTGAACACAGACCTCCGGCGTGCCAACCGCGCTCCTTGCCCACTGCGCCACGCTCACTCACTTGATAATAGTACAACCTTACGGGTATACATGGTACGTGTGCAACTTTTGACTTCGATTAGTTCGGGCACCTTTTTGTAAATATATGTGGCATATATACGGATATATATATGAATACATACAAGCAAGATATATTACACATATATGTAATATCTATGCACTGAAGTGAGTAACCACATATTCACGTATACGAAAAATATATGTGAATACATAGAAGTGAAATATATTACAAATATATCTAACTTCTATGCATTGAAGTGAGTGATCACATATATCTGCAGATACTAAAAATATATGTGAATGAATATAAGTAATATATATTACCCATATATATTTCATATATGCATTGGAGTAAGTGATCGCATATATGCGCAGATACTAAAAATATATGTGAATGAATATAAGTAATATATATTATCCATATATATTTCATATATGCATTGGAGTAAGTGATCGCATATATGCGCATATACTTAGAATATATGTGAATGAATATAAGTAATATATATTATCCATATATATTTCATATATGCATTGGAGTAAGTGATCGCATATATGCGCATATCCTCAGAATATATGTGAATAAATATAAGCAACTTACATGATGCATATATATTCCATGTATGCATCGAAGTGAGTGATCGCATATATGCGCATATAATCAGAATATATGCGAATAAATATAAGTAACATGTATGATGCATATATATTTCATGTATGCACCAAAGTAAGCGATCACATATACTAAACATATATGTGAATGAATATAAGTAAAATATATTACCTATATATGTGACATATATGCATTGTAACTAAGTGATCAAATATATGTTCCCATATAAACAATATATATTTGAGATATATATTTATTATAAGTTATATATATATGACATATATGTGGTAGGAATATATGTCGTATATATGCATGCACATATATATTTTTCCGTGTGGGCATGGCCTATGCAAAACATGCATTTTCACGTAACGATGATAGATTTTCCTTGAAATATGATACTTGATTGTCACGTTGTTGTTCTAGCTCTAAAACGTTTTCATGATTTTTTTTAGAATTCCAAGACCAACCCTTCTGGAGTTGGGATTTTTTAAAACCGAAAAAAAGGAGCATTTTGTAAAATTTGAAGAATTTCACAAAAATTAAATCAGTGACCTAAAGCAGCCCCCCGTTTTCAAAAATATCGAGAGGACTTTTCTTTCGTCTATTTTTTGTCATTTTTTTCTATTTTTCCTTATACCTACTTCAAAAATTTACAGAAGTAGAATTTTTTTTTATTGATGATGACATTGTTTTATACGTATATTTTTCTTTCATTTTCGAATAATATTCTTTCATTCATGAAGTGATAATACTAGTTGCAATTTATTGAATATAACATTTTTAATTCGATGATGAAAAATCGAATAAGGATTTTTTGGTTTTTGGAAAATGCTGTACATATTCTTCAAGTGATCTACAGAAATTTTTGTGGATTTTATCAGATTTTACAAAATCATTCTTCTTCTTCAGTCGTAAAAGATCATAACTCAAAAAGCGTTTGTCCAAAAAAATCTGAAAAATGTTTTATAGCCTGATTTGATAACCTAATTGATGAACCTGTTTGACGAAGAGTAACCTTTTCGTCAGTCGTTACCTATAAATAATTGCAAAGTTACATTACATTTGATTGATGAGGAAACTACGCCTCCATGGCTTGTTGGTGAATTATAATACCTATCCAACGAGGTGGATATAAGACTCTCGTCTAATTACATTGAAAATCTCCTTAGAATCGCTTCTGTATATGAATTAGAACTCCATCGCGTCTTCGACATCTCCAGACAACAAAAAAGAACGTCCGTCAAATAAGGTATAATTTGAATCTATCCAATCAGACGCGGGAAAAGAGGCGAAAGATTTTCTATGATTTGAATTTGAATTTTAATATATTTTATTTTATTCAGGTCAATTTTTTCTTTTTTTTTTCGAAGGACGATAAAAAAAAAGACGAGGGAAAAATCCGCTAATGGAAGCTCGTTCGTTTGATGACGGTCTCTGACGTTGAACATTGTGCTGGTGAAAAATTTAATACCTGTATTCAACGACGTAGAATCATTTATGACATTTTCACGTTTATTTAGTGTCCAAGACTACCGTGTGGGAATAAAAAGGTGCTTTTTTGTTTTTGTTCAGTTGAGAGTGATGTGAAATTATTCTCCTCCTGTTATGAGAAGCTCAATAGGATTTTCAACAGAATTAGCATCAAATTTTGAGTAGAAAATTTATTTCACATGCAATTTACGTTTATAAAAATTTGACAAATACGATTTCATCAGTCGTTTATTGCAGTGATTGTCTCACGATTATTTATCTAAAACGAACCAACTTTAGTATAAATATCGTTGATGGTAAAATCTGCATGGATTTTGCAATTTTTCTACAGGTGATTATTTTTGCCATTAATACAGGGTGTCTGATAATTCCCTGATAATTCCAGGACTTCCAGGTTTTTCGAGGAGACGGACACCGTGATTTTGCATTTTGTATTTTTAATTATATATTTTGCATTTGACATTGGTAGATTGTTAGATAAAGTATCTTTCAGATAAAAAATCGAGTCGTAAGATACGGTAAATCCTTCGAAAACGAGACAAAAAAATTTGAGCGACGACGTCAAAACTGTGAGAAAAATCCTGATTGAGAATTTATTCAACGGTTCAAATGCAGAGCTTATCAGATCGTCCAGCTGTCGTGAAAGAATTATGTGATCTTACGATTCCATACCTCTGAAAATAAATTGCGAAAATTCATAAAATTGTCCAATTCTCTTTTTTTTTGTGATCATTTGACTCGAAATGTAGGTAATACCGGAGGTATGGCAACAAACAAACAGACCAGAACTTTTCTTACACTCCACGCCCCTCGAATACCGGAACCGAATTATCGGAAAACCATCCATTTCAACTTCCCTCTGTTCATTTTCCAAGAGCTTGTACTCATAGTCGCAGTAAGAGCTACTAAAATGCAGAAAAAAACACGAGAATATAGTTCTCGCTTTTTAAATATAGGTGAAAAGTATATTCAAGATTTATCAGATCTGAGACCAATTAGGATTTTGCATCAACATTTTTTTAGATTTTTATATGCGTATAATGTAGACTAGCTCGAAATGATTAGGTCGTGTTTTAGCTATAGTGACGTCACAACGTAGTAGTTTTCGACCCGTTGTATTTCCTTCAATTCTGTTTCAATTGAGAAAATAAAAAATGTGGAATAATTATTTTTTTGCAAACTACTGATATATTAAATACAAAAACATACGTGCAAAATCCCAATTCCCTTTATAATTTTCTCTTCTCCCCTTTTGTTTATAGTCCTGACCGTTCTCCATTCAACAACAGAAGGCTCGCTCTCAGGGCTCTATCCTGATGGATTATCACCCACGACTCAGGGTAGGTATCAGGATTCTTGGGATACTCTCATGGTCGATCATGAGTTATCGTCAAATAATTTACGCTGATGCTGGAGTTTCGTCAAAGGTTTGTTAATATACGGTGTATAATTAACGTGCTTTCGAGAACTTAGGACTAATTTTGAGCAAAAAACGAGGGTCAGTATTTGCGACGGAATTATAATCCACGCATCCCGTTTTTGTTTAAGGATTTCAGAAACACATTTTTTACGATGTTTTAAAGCCCCTCAGAGTCCGGGTACACTGGGTGGAATTTATTACAAGATAAATCCACAACTTTGCGAAACGAATTCGCGAAGACCGTAAGCCGCGGTCTTGACACAAAGAGAAATGTTTTTATTCCTATTCCCCACTGGTTAGGGAGATTGGATACGAAAATATCAAAGCTAGGTGCGAACAACTGAAAACTCGACTTTTTCAAAAAAAAAAACACTTCTCGCAAGGTTTCAGGCACACGGTTAATCATATTATGTTTCTCGACGTCTCATTTTCTTCGGAGAGCAATCCTTCGTCGTGTGAATGAGGGAAATTGAAGAAGAAAAATTCCAGACCAAGTTATCAGTAAAAGAGTGACTAGAGTGTCGCTAAATTTTGCTAACTGACCATAACTTATCACAGGATTTTTTTTCTCAGTTGATTTTTCAAAAAGTCTATTTTTCGATGTGTCATATTGAACCTTGGATAAGATATTGATGATTTCTGGTTCCCTCAATTCTCGGAAAGCAACTTTTTAATTCTCGCGGTATTATCATCTCAGGCGTAAGAGCCCACCGCACAGTGGGGGCGGATATGCAGAGGATGAGGGTTGAACTCTCGTAGCGCAGTTTGCGGTTAAATGTCAGACTTTGAACGTAGGCGGACAGAAGTGTTCCGCAAACTTGTTTCTACGATGTTCTATATAGGTATATACACAGCCAAGAACCTCCTACACTTTGCCCATGGGGTATTCGCAACACGTTCTTCAATTCTTGCAATAATTCGATACGTTTTAGGTCTGTATCAAATGTAAAATCTGTGAATTTTTGTAAAAAACATTTTTTTCTATCATTTTCGAAATCAAAAATTCATCCTCTGATAATCTGAAAAAAAAAAAAAAAACTAGAATCTTGCTTGTGTAGTAGAACAAGATTATATTGATGGTAGAATTTCTCATTCCTCTGAGAAATTCTCTTCCACCTTCTACCGTTAATTAATTAATTTTCTGATAAGAATAAAAAAATAAAAATAAATAAAGAAACCTCTCGGAGCATTTGTTACCCCGCGGGCATCTGGAACAGGAACCGGATGAGAAACCCTCGAATTTATTTCTGCGTGTCTAGGCAGTAACTCCTTCGGGTCAATTAATCTATCGCCGCACAGTGGTTCAAAACGGCCTATTCCTTGACCAAAAGTCGAAAAGTGAGAATAATAATTCAAAAATTTCTACTTCAAGGTTTTTGGGGTCGCTGATTACGAATTTGATATCAAAATTATGGAATTCAAAATGGCGGACCAAAAATGGCGGACATTTACGAAAAATAATAACTTCATCGGTCCGAAAATTTTCACCATTGTGTTTTTCGGGTCGCTGGTGACGAATTTGATTGGAGATTAATGACATTTGAAATTCGAAAATGAAGATGCTCTGCAATATTAATTATTTTGTTTAAATGCGATTGCAGTTAGTGTATTAGTTGTTTTTGTTTAAATGAGATCGTAGTTCCATTAATTAGTGTGATTATTCAGAAATTTGTGAAGTTCAGATTGATCAGTGTTTGCTCGAATAGAAACCACGGAATCACGTTGCGCCAAAATGCCTGCCCATCGCATACCCACGCCAAGATATTCAAAACACGGAAGCCTCAGGAATCCACTAATTACACTGCCATCCGATTGAAAAATATCACAAAACCCCACATACTGAATTTATAAAACCTTCTTTTTCATTTCTTGACTAATATTTATGGACTGGGATAAAGAATAAATAATTAAAATAAATAATTTACAGACACAAGACAAAATAGGTCCGCCCGGTCAGACGCCTGAAGCGGAACCGCTGTTATTTACGATTTGGTGACGCACTGTCAAACTGACCAGTGGAGGGTTGCGTGCATCTTCCCAAGAGACGCAACTTTCGACTGTCGCAGGGAAGCAGGTATACAATATTTCGACCCAAACCCCCTTCTACAAGAATCCCTTCCAAAAACATCGATCTTTTAACCGTCATCTTTGGACTTCTGGCCAAGGAATAGGCCGTTTTGAACCACTGTGCGCCGTGCTCCTTCGCTATTCATGTCTATATACCTATACGAACTACGGCATGGACACCACGAATTGCGCATCCCTTTGACTATAACTCTGCTTTGAACCCGATCGAAACTATAGCGGTAAACATTATATATACTCTAGCGGACTAAGATGTTGATTAGCTTTATCAAGATCGTCTAAGGACTAGAATATTCGAGACATTTCTCGACAACGCGAGCAATCATTTTTTACCCCATAATTTGAGACCTGATTAATGATTTCTTATACCATTTTTCTAACTCTCTGGATTTTTCCAGACTTTTTCGTCGCGTCATTAATTATCTGTGCTTTGTTGGAACTTGACAAAAAATTGTGAGGAAATTTTCAAAAATTCTTTCTTCAAAGACGATAATTTCAGGCCCTCTTCAAAAGTGCAATTAATTTTCGTTACACCTATTTCGCCTTTTTAAACAAAAAAAGAACAATATATTTTGTGAAGATTGTGGTAATGGGTTCCAAAATTGCTACTGAATTGTATTTTTCCGGACCAATTGGATCATTAAAATCGAGGTACGATTGATTTTACATTCAAATTTTATTGTATACGGGACTTTTTATTTTTTTTTTTATCTGATAAGTTTTTGATGCGAATAAACTTCCACGTGTGCAAATATTTTAGAAATTAAAATAAATCCTGCCCCAATTTTTATGATCTACTTGACCCGAAAATATAATTTAGCCGCAATTTTAGAACTCATTGATACCATCTTCATAATTTTTTTTTATCTCAAAATATTCAAAATTGCAGGAGCTGTCATTAATTTTTATAATTTTCAGTGCAAAGTTGAACAACTTTTGTCATTTTATAATATTTTGAAATAAAATTTCGGTACAATCAAACGTGACAGATTTTTTTTATATCTTGAAAAAACCTACGAAGTTTGAATGAATGGAAAAATAAAAATTTCGAAATTGAATGACTCCTAAAATTTCAAAATCGTTTTGAATTTGTTGTCCGCATTCAGTTTATCCACCCAAACAATAATTCGTGATATGTTTTTGAATCGAGTAATAATTTAGTAACTTATAATCAATTCCCTTCACTTTCAGATTTCCAATAAAAAATTCTCAAAGTGAAGAGATGCTGAGATTAATGAGGTAATGAGAAAGGCGAGGTGATTTTCACCCCCTAATATACACCCAAACTTTTTTTCTTGTCTTCAGAAAAGTTTGGACTTGCGGTTAATCGATATCCAGAGTTAATGTAATGGTCCAGTGTCACGTCATCGTCGTCTTCTTGCTTAGTGATGGAAAGACGTCTTCAACCCTTAACCCTTGCTCTCCGTTCTTAATCGCGGTTCACAACTTTGGCAAATAATTAATAGCGACCAAGAAGACGCGAAACATGCTTGAATTTCATCATAAATTTGTTAGCAATGCACTTGCGAGTATCAAGAACCAAGTTTTGACACTTTTGATGGAATATATGATACATTAAACTTTTCAAAGAATTTACCAATTTAACTGATCATGTTTCGTATACAGTTTGACGCAAAAGCAATTTGTCAATTAAGTAGTTTTAATCGAATTGCAAAAACTTCACAGCGTCGAAACTCTGAGACAAATCGATTTTTCCTGTTTTAGCACACAACGAAATCACCCTAAAGTGGCGAACTATTGAGGGGATTGAAATTGTCTGCAATTATAATAAGAGACACTAAATTTTTTATGACGACACGCTCCAGTCGAGTAAAAATCTGGTTGATCTTCGCATCCTCGAAGTCATTCGATGCATGATACAAATTTATCAACGTGACGTGTCTCATCGGCTGGACAAACTGGACAAATGTCCACTGGCACAAGATTGACAGACATGAACAACGAGGGCGATTCCGACCACGAAACACTTCGTGAATCCGTGATAGTTGCTGAGGATATCCTATTTCATTATCTCAGAGACTCTGACCCCATTGTTTTCCCCTAATCATGGAGGGATGCTCCAGAGATCGGCTTCCTCTATCCTGTTTATCACGTACTTTATCAATTCTGCGATACCGGATGGTTCATTTTTCCCCAGTTAATTAGCATAACTCATCGCTATTCCACAAATCCTGATCCTCGCTTTTAACGAGCTCTAGAGGTCGTATAATCGCGATACAACGAAGTGTGCAAATATTTATCTCATTACGGTAGCAATTCTTGGTAGCCATGACTGAGAAAATATGAAGCTATATAAAAATAAGAAATTAAACTAGAGATCCTAGGTGATTGAATTAATTAACTACGCAGCTTCAATCCCTCACGTACAGAGACGGATAGTTAATTATCCTAAGAATTTATCTTCTGGAGGAAAATTAAATTGTATAAAACGCTATCTCAAATCGTTAAAAAAAATATTAAAGACATTATTTTCAGTTTTTTTTTGGTTCTTTTTTTTATAATCTGACATTCGTCTTTCACCGATTAGGGTTCGCTGATTGATCGCCAAATTTTTTTCCTCCTCCACTTCTGTCCCGCGTCCGTAGGTTGTGGTTGATGCGGAGCTATTAAACCTTGTAATGACACACAAGAAAAAAGAACACCCGTTTTTTTCCCTCAATTTTCCTGAGCACCCTTGTCAGAGGGCTGTCATACGACGAGGCAATTAAAGATGCACCAGGTTGAACATTCGCATTCATCAAAGAAATATGTATATATCAACATATATACCGTGACGAGGGGCCAAGGGGGGTTGCGGTTTGTGACGAAATATAATTACATCAGGATGATTTACGGTCCCGGACAACCACCTCAAGGACACTCATTAACGTAATTCCATCTCCTACGATAATATCAGTCAACTCGAATCCCGGAAGACGTAACGAGGAGGAAAAAATTATTCTTTCACCGATGGATAAAGTTTTGTCAATTTATACGCAATTCTATCTTCGAATTGTATAGTATGAACACTTTTGTCAAATTTTGATGAAAAATTGAGAAACATGTAGTTCAATATCGTTTCATGAACTCTCGATTGAATTTCATGTAATTCTATGTAATTCTAACTTCAAATCATACAGTATAAAAACTTTTACTAAATTTTGATAAAAAATTGAGAAACACGTAGTTTAATATCGTTTCATGAACTGTCGATTAAATTTCATGTAATTCTATGTAATTCTAACTTCAAATCATACAGTATAAAAAGTTTGATCAAATTTTGATGAAAAATTGAGAAACACGTAGTTTAATATCGTTTCATGAACTATCTCGATTGAATTTCATGTAATTCTATGTAATTCTCACTTCAAATCATACAGTATGAAAACTTTTACTAAATTTTGATAAAAAATTGAGAAACACGTAGTTTAATATCGTTTCATGATCTCTCGATTGAATTTCATGTAATTCTATGTAATTCTAACTTCAAATCATACAGTATAAAAACTTTTATCAAATTTCGATAAAAAATTGAGAAACACGTAGTTTAATATCGTTTCCTAAACTCTTGATCAAATTTTATAAAATTCGCTATAGTTTGATAGAAGACGACAACGGATCTAGAATTTTAATCAATCATACAAGAGCCCGTTTTTTTTTTGTTTTTTTACCAGAAGCTTTTCGAGTCTAAATAAAAATAATTTCGAGAGCACCGCAATGATTTCCAGCAATAAAATTAACATGCCACTAAATAATCGAATGATATATCCTTCACTAGCCTTTTCACGAGACCCTGACACCAATACAAGTTTTAATATCAAATGCATTTAAGAGTCACGCGACCGGATGGTAATCGGCTGATAATAATACGGGTGGATAAAGTGGATAAAGCGACGCAGTTGATGCACGTGATCGAAGCCCTGAGTGATGAGACGATCATTTGAATCTGGATTTGTTCTTGATTCTTACCTGATTAAAAAAAAAAAAAAAAAAA